>MSJI02000694.1:0-44531 GCA_001931905.2 Cladosporium sp. IMV 00045 | reverse complement strand
CACCAGGCCGGCGCCATGGTCAAGCAGGAGGGCAAGGACAACGACCTCATCGACCGCATCAAGGTCTCCGACTTCTTCAAGCCCATCCTCTCCGAGATCGACAGCCTCACCGACCCCAGCAGCTTCGTCGGCCGCTCGCCCGAGATCGTCGAGAGATTGATCACCACCAAGGTCAAGGCTGCTCTGCAGAAGTACCAGGGCGAGCTGGATGGCGATGTCGTTGAGTTGAATGTGTAAAGATAAGAAAAGTGCACATCGGTCGGGCTGTGGTTCAGATGCGGCAGAAGCACAAAAAAAAAGCAATTTGTTTGATTGAATTTAGCCTTTTGATTTTCACGCGCCGCAAAAAAATGTAGATTCTTCCCAATTACCAAAACTACTAATACCTCAAAGCTCCACTTCCATTCCCATCAACCCAACCCTCAAAACCACGCCCCCTCCCTACCCCACCACAGCAACGCCCCGCCCACCAACCCGCAGTTAACCATCCCAATCACATGCCCCCCCACCGCTTCCCGCTCCCCATACCACTTAACCGCCAAATAATCCGCCGCGGTAGTAACCAAACCCGCAAAAACACACGTGCCCACCGCTTTGCGGTCGCGGAAGTACAGCGCGAACGTCAGCACGGTCAGGCCTTTTTCCAGATTGCGCGCCGCGAGGGCGAGGAGGAGGCCGCGGTGGGTTTTGGAGGTGGGCGTTGTTGGTGGGGTGTCGGAGGTGGTGGGTTTGTTGGTTTGGGAGTTTGATGGGGAGGTTTCGAGAGGGAGGCCGAAGCCTTTGGCGAAGCTGGTGGGGTTTGCGAGGCCGGCGAGGCCGAAGATTGTTATTTCGGCTGTGCCGATGAGGATTGCCAGGCATTCGGCTGGTGGGGGGAGGTGGGTGAAGAGGTTGCGTGGTTGGGAGGACATGGTTGGGTTTGGAAGAGAGAGAGCGTGTGGTTTTTGTGGTGGCGGCGGTGGTGGTGTTGTTGTTGTTGTTGCGTTATCTCGTCAATGGACAGGTAGAGATGCTCAAGAGAAGGTGAGGGAGGTGATTGAGATGGGATGGAGAGGAGGTCAGAAAAGGAAACCGAGCTGAGATGGAAGTAATCTGTTTCCCCCTGCATGTAATAATACTGTACCAGTTCTGATGGGATCGTCACTAGTTTCGGATCGGACAATGGAGATCCATCATTGGGGAGCTTTGGAACGACATCATCGTCTTCCAGCCATCTGGGCACCCTCGCACGGTTCCTGCCAGCTGGGGTAAGCTAGTGGAGGGGCTTTCTCTTATCAGATCAGACTCCGCTAAACATTTCTTGTCGAGATTTATAAGCCTAATAGTTTTTGTAAAAGCACAAACCACAGCGCATTACTCACTCACCTCACGGCCGAACGATTTCAACGCACATTCACGACATCTACATTCTCACGAACACATATACACATACATAAACCACACATCATGGCCAACCGCGACGACAGAATGCAAGAAGACCGATACGAGGGCGAGGGCGAGGACGAGATCTTCGACGAGAACGAGGCAGAAGAGGTGGTTGAACAAAATGAAGACGCCGCCATGGACTCTGGCGACGAGGGGGACAACAACGGCATGCTCGAGGAAATCCTCATTCAGAACGACAGCGTCGCCCACTTCGAAGGCCACAAGGACAGCATATTCTGCATCGCCCAGCACCCCACCCGACCCGAGGTCGTTGTCACCGGAGGCGGCGACGATATCGCCTACATGTGGGATGCCACTCCTCCTGAGAAACCCTTGCTGCCGCAGAGCTACGAGTCAAACCCGCAACCGAGAGAGAGGAAGGGCCAGGACACGCTCTCCAAATTCGAGGGCCAGGACGAGAGTGTCAACGCCGTCTGCTTCACCCTGCCGCAGGGCGAGTACGTGATCACGGGCACGCTGGCGGGCAAACTTAGCGCATACCACACTCCCACCGCGCCCGGCACGGCCAAGCTGGTCGGCACTGCGAAGGAAGTGGAAGAAATCAACTGGCTCCTCCCCTGCCCTCACCCAGACTACCCCAACACCTTCGCCCTGGGCGCCAACGACGGCAGCGTCTGGATCTACACCGTCAACGCCGCCGACCCCAGCAACCCGCTCACGATCGTGCAGACCTTCTTTCTGCACCAAGGCTCTTGCACCGCCGGCGCCTGGACGCCCGACGGCAAGCTGCTCGCCACCGTCGCCGAAGACAGCAGCCTGTACGTCTGGGACGCTTTCGGCGACGCCGCCGCCGCGGGCTTCGTCGACCCCTCCTCCGGCCAGGCGGTCGTGGGCCTCACCTCCGACGACGAGCGCTTCTTCGTCGACGGCGGCCTGTACAGCTGCGCCATCTCCCCGGGCGGCGCCATTGTCGCCGTCGGCGGCGCCGAAGGCCACATCCGCATCATCGGCCTGCCACGTCTCTCAGTTCCCGCCAGCGCTGCTTCGGGCACCAAAGGCGGCGCGGGCGCGCGCGCCAAAGCAGGCGGACAGAAGCAGGCGGGCGGACCCAAGGGCGCGCCGGCTTCGGCGGGCCAGGCGGGCCAGATTCTGGCTTCCCTGCAGGCCCAGAGCGACGGCGTCGAAACGCTCGATTTCAGCCAGCCGCCCCTCACGCTCCTCGCGGCGGGCAGCGTGGACGGCTCGATCGCGCTGTACGACGCGGCGCACAACTTCGCCGTGCGCAGACACATCAAGGAGGCGCACGAGGAGGAGGCGGTTATCAAGGTGGAGTTTGTGAAGTCAAGGGATGGCGAGAGGAACTGGTTGCTCACTTCTGCGGGCAACGATGGTGTGGTTCGCAGGTGGGATGTTAGGGGCGGCACTGCGGCGGCGAATCTGGGGTTGGTGAGTGAGTTGAAGGGGCACAGGGGTGGTGGTGAGGGTGGTGGTGTGCTTGGGTTTGCGCAGGGGGGTGGTGGTGCGGCGATTGTTACGGCGGGTGATGATGGTGTGGGATTGGTTTTTAAGGCTGAGTAAGGTACATGTAGGAAGAGGTGGGCGAACAGTTTAGAGATACCATGATATTGAAGTTTTACACGCATGGTCGATTTTTTCAAGTGTTGACTGTCGTGCTTTTGTCGGTGTTGTGTCTCATGCTAACACTTTTACATACTTCGAATGCAGTGTTTTGAACGAGAAGACAAGCCCACGAGCATCTTCACCACTACAAACAAACCAAATCTGCACTCTCAGACTCTCAATCACTCACCTCGCCGCCTCCTCCCTAATCCTCTCCCCCCGTCCCTTCTCCCTCTCATCCCTCACCTCCACACTCTCCCCCTCCATCGCCTTCCCCACCCTCTCCCTCCCCGTCACATAAGCAGCAGGCAACCCCGTCTCCTTCCTCGCCCTCTCCAGCACCTCCATCCCAACCTCCCCCTGCAAGTACCCCAACACCATCCCCGCCACAGCCTTCCCGCAAAGCCACGTATTCGGCATCCCATGCCCAGTGAAACCGGCCGAGACGAAAACGCCCTCCTTCCCCTCCACGGGCCCGACCCAGGGTACCTCGTCGCGCGAAAAGCCCATGATGCCCGTCCATTCGCGCACGGCGTGCAGTTCGGCGTTTTCATCAGCGCTTTCCGGGAGTTGGAAAGCGTCGAGCAGTTCGCGACGCAGGTAGGAGGCCGTTTCGGGGGATATGACCGAGTCGTCGGTGACGTTCAAGCTGGCGTCGAGAGTCCGTCCGCCGCCGAACATCAAATGCCCGCCTTTCTCCGTGGGGCGTTGGATGAGGTAGTCGTCTAGGCCGTCGCCTTCGAAGCCTTGGGAGGTTTGAAGCCGGTTGGATGCCGTGGAGAGGGAGGGCGGGGGCTGCAGAGCGCTCATTTGTCCGCGGCAGGGGATGATCAGGTCAGAGTAGCTGGGGAGGAGGTGGGAGGTGTAGGCGTTTGTGGCGAGGGCGAGGGTGCGCGCTTGTATAGTTCCTCGCGGAGTGGTGACGAGCCAGGCCTTGCCGTCGGGGGAGGGGGAGATGCGCTCTGCGGGCGTGAGGGTTTGCAGGTTGAACGTCCCGCGCAGCCGGTCTGGTGAGGCGGTGAGGAGGTCTTGCAGAATGTGCGCGACGAACTTGTACGGCCAGACGCGCGCGGCGACGCTGGTCACCACGGCGCCCTGGGCTTTGGGGTGGTGGTATTTTGCCAATTCGGCGGGGTCGGTGATGAATTCCATCATGTCGCCCAGCTCGGGCGTTGTTCGCTTGACGGTTTCGACGGCGGCTTTTGCTTGCGCGAACTTCGCTTCGCTGTAGATGCCTCGCACGCCGGGTTGGGCGACCCATTCGCAGGAGATGTTGTTCGTTTCGATCTCGGATTTGAGAGTGTTCCAGTTGCGGAGCTCGAAGAAGCCGATTTCTGGGTTGTCGGGGTATTCGAAGAAGATGGGTTGGCAGTGGCCTCCGTTCTGGAGAGGGGTGTTTAGTGAGTGTTTCGTGGTGAGTTGACGTGATGTGCAGGGATGGACTTACTCTCCCAGTAGCGCCCCAGCATGCCTCTCTGGCCTCCAGCATGACCACATCAGGACGCTGGCCGAACGAGTTCGTGCTTGCGCCACCATCTCCTTTCAGGATATGCCGGGCAATGCTGGAGCCTGACATTCCACTGCCGATAATCACGACATCAGCAGTAGCCGGTAATTCTCTCGTCGATCGATGGCCGAGAAGCAGTGGCGATGGTTCGGTGTGCCAGAAGGAGTCCGTGGACTTTGGAGTAGGCAGAGACGCTGGCTGCCCAAGCCTGGGCATGTCTGGGATCGTACGAGCCATGGTTGGAAATACTTTCGAGGTGAATGGCGAAGTTGAGACCCAGTAAAGTCTTGTGAAGTATGTACAGTATCGAGGCACTAAACACCAGGTCTGTGTTTATATATCTGGTGAGGTAAGTCAGAATGATACTTGGATCGTTTCAGAGATGGAATTACATTGGAAGCGGAATCGGAATAATGTCGTGATTGATCCCGATATACAATAAAGCAAAGATACGTGTAGAAGATGAGAAATCACTTTGGCGAGATAACGGTTGTATCATCAGGTGAAGTCCGTAGGTGCGGAGTTCAAAGTGGGTCGATGAGGTATGGAGCTTGCCAGCATCGAAGGATGCATTACCTCCAATCTTTCGCATAATGGGTAATCACCTCCAAGCTTCCGATACCATAAAAGGCAATTCCATCTTTTGAAAATGAAAACTTGATAGAAGTTGTGGGTGGGCATTGCAGCTTTTCCGTCTTACTACTTGCACATACTTGACACGTGATGGATTCCTCAACGAATACCAGAACATCTATATCAAGCACTGTCAAAGGTCTCGAGTTGCAATTGCGCGGGAATGAGCATTTCGTCAAAATGGCGTGATTAGATTTGGACTAAATGTATGCAACCCGAAACCTCCGTATATTCGTAGTAGCTCCAGCAAAATCCGTGAATATTCCAAGCGCAAGATCCTCGCTCAGAGCTCCCACCCAATAATCCTGTACAAGAGTAACGAGAAAAGAAGAAACTCCCCACCCCTTACAACTTCGCACCCTGTTTCTTCGCCTTCTCCCTCTCCTGATCCCTCATCATCCGTCTCAAAATCTTCCCCGACGGGCTCTTCGGCACGACATCGATAAACTCCACCCCACCACGCAGCCACTTGTGATTACTCTTATGCTGCTCGACGTGCTTGGTGATCTGGCGCTTGACGAGCGCGTCACTCTCCTCGATCGAACCCGGCGCTTTGACGACGAACGCTTTGGGGACTTCGCCTTCGCGGTCGGAAGGCACGCCGATCACCACGCAATCGCTGACGGCTGGGTGCGTGAGGAGGTGCGCTTCCAGCTCGGCGGGCGCGACTTGCATGCCTTTTACTTTGATGAGTCTGGATGGGAGGGGGGGGCGGTTAGTGGGTTGTTGGGGATTTGGGATTTGGGATGGGTGGTTATCTGGGTGGGGTGGTGGACTCACTCTTTGATGCGGTCGACGATGAAGATGTGCTCGTGCCCGGCCGGGCTCTTGCGAACCACCGCCTCGTCTCCCGTGCGCATGTACCTGCCGTCCTGCTCGTCGACGAAAGTTTCTTGCGTCGCTTTGTCGTTCTTCAAGTACCCCAGAGTCACCGAGGGGCTTTGCACCCAGAGCTCACCGGGCTGGTCGTAGCCGGTGATTTCGTTGCCTTCGATCGTGACGATGCGGGCTTTCACACCGGGGAGTAAGCTGCCGGAGCTGCCGAACCAAATGTCACCCGGCACCGTGGCGCAGACAACGGTGGCGGTCTCGGTAAGACCGTAGCCTTGACGGATGTCCCAGCTGGGGAACATGGACTGCAGCTCTTCGGCGGTTTCTTTCCCCAGTGGTGCTGCGCCTGTGAAGCAGCCGTGGACGGAGGAAAGGTCGTATTTCTTCGCGATGTCTTTGGCGTTGGTGAGGTGGATGATCATGGGCGGGACGAGGTAGAGCATAGCGATCTTGTAATCTTGGATGGATTGGAGGAGGAGTTGGAAGTCGTATTTGGGGAGAACGACCACACCGTCGCCTCGGTAGGGTCCGACATGTGCAATCACAATGAGGCCGTAGATGTGCGACAGAGGCAGCAGGCCTAGACAGTTTTCGGTCCATTCGGCGATGTTGTGCTTTGCTTTGAGCTTGTCTCGGCTCGATTGCTCTTTTGCTCGCATCTGGAGGGTGTTGGCGATGACGTTCCGGTGCGAGATCATCACGCCCTTGGGTAGGCCTGAGGTTCCACTGCTGTAGCATAGGAATGCCACTTTTTTGGCGTTGTCGCCATCTTTCCAGTTCAATGGTTCAAGCTTGGGGAGCTTTGAGCCTTCAGCGATGAAGTCTTCGATGGTCTTGTAGCCAGTAGTCGAGATGCCTCCTGCGATTTGGTCTGGAATGGGCAGAACGTAAATCCTCTCTGGTGGGATTCCGGCTTTAGCACAGGCCTCCTTGGTCGTCTGCAGCTGCAATGCACTTGTGAAGATGGCCTTTGCTCCAGAATGTTTCAGCTGGAACTCAAGGTCTCCAGCGCTGTACGCGGCATTCGCGGCGGTCAAAAGACCGCCCAGCTTGTGTGTCGCCCAGCACAGAGGCAGGTAATCGATGGTGTTGACACTGAAGACGGCGATCGTCTTGTCCCATTCTGATCCCTCGTTCGGCTTGAAGCCAAGCTCTTTGCCCAGTGCTCGTGCAAGGTAGTCGACGCGCTCTTTCACGTCGAGGAAGCTGTGCTGTTTTCCAGAAAGAGCGCATTGAAATGGGGCGTTGGAGTAGCCTAGCGGGTAGCGACCGTAGTTCTCATCAAACATGAACTGTTCTAGTGATATGTGGCTAGGGATGTCTGGGAGGGCTGGAACCCATGACGGAGGGGAGAAAGGCATGTTGGGTCAAAGGTATAGCTGAGAGGAAGGATGAAGGTCAGGTGAAAAGTAGACAAAACATGGGTTGGAAGGAATGGAAGATGCAAGATGTAAGGTGTAAGAGTAGAGGCTGCGATCGTGGGCACGTAAAGACCGAGGCTATTAGACGAGAAGTGGCTGAGGGAAATGTAAGTCCGTCCGTGAAGACGAGACGGGGATGGCAGAGGCACTGGCGTGAGTAGTTTTTGTCAAGTGACGAAACTGCGATTAGAACAGTGGTTTTGGGCTGGATCTCGGAGACCAAACCTCGTGATGGGGATCGACGTATCTTTCTCAGTCCCCGAGGCCATGTCAAACCCAATAGGCAATCGTCTGGCAGCTACTTCGCAGAATTCGGACGAAAATGAAGCTTGCCGAGGGTGAGAGACTCGATGATGACCCCCGCACAGAGCTAGACTCCACATTGCCTTTTGTGGAGTGCATGGCCTGACGTCGTCACGGAAAGACTGCCTCGGAACTAACCAGACATCTCTCAGGGGGCTGAGTGGGAATATCGCGTCAGGTCTGTCCGGCCTGTTTTGATACGCAAAAGATAGAGTTCTTCTATTCGGGTCCAACTAGGACATCGCTCGGGCGAGTTATGTCCTTGCTTTCCACCTTGCTTGCACATCCGTTCCTCTACGAGACTACAACTACGCGTGATTATTGTTCTCTGTTTATCATGACTACTACTACTTCTTCACCGCCCTTCGCAGCAGTGGAAGCATTGCGGCGTAGGGGATGGACTCTTGCACTCCCACGGGGCCTGATGACAATCTGACAGTTCTGCTTCAAAACGGGCCCCCATACCTCGTGCCATCTTCGGGAAGGCTTCTGGAAGCACGTCCTGGACCGGATGAGGCGTACTATCTTACGCGGCTCTCGTGACATTGCTTTCATGCTATATCTTCGGTTCAGAAGGCCGTAATATCTCATTCTAGTGTTGCCGTCGCACCACTCCCTCCGAGACATCGCCTGTATGCGTTCTTCAGGCAATGCAACAACGGACCAAACTCCGATGACAGAACCCGAGCGGCGCGGGAAGGGTCAACACGAGCAGAGCATAACATAATAGCAGAGATCACAACTACTCGCTCGTCTTCTCACGCACAGGCTCACTGGTGTCAGCGTGCTTGGTCAGGTTCACATCCTCCTCCGTGACCGTGGCTTTCGCTGTCTTGCGTGCCGACACACCCTTCTGGAACTGCAGGAACAAGTCAGCACCTGGATGAGAGATCGTCTTCGTCGCGAAGTAACTCACGAGAATGTCCATTTCACCAAACGTCCTATCCTTCGTCTCAGGAAGACGGAAGTAACCCCAGGTCAGAGTTAATGTCGCGAGGACAGCCCAGAAGAAAGCCTGGTCATCGTCAGCCACCGCAGATTGACATTTCATTGGTGTGAGAGCATCTTACCGTTTTTCCTTTGAGGTTCCAGTCGCCGGGCGACATGAATTTAGGCTGCAGGATGCCGCCGAAAATGATGTTGCCGAAGTAGTAGACACTTCGACCCAGCACTACCGTCTGAGTGCGCAGACGGGTCGAGCCAATCTCAGCAACGACAGTGTAGACGATCGGCCCGACAGACATCGAATAGACGCCCAGCCAGACAACGCAGAGTAAAGACTGACCCCAGCTTAGTGGATTATTCTGGTTCGGCAGTGCCAGGAAGCCGATTGTCCAGAGAATCGCAGTCAGCGTAGCGAAACCATACAGCCAAATGGTGCGACGGCCGAACCGATGGATGTAAAACCAGGACAAGATGGTTCCCACAAAGCAAAGGCCCTTACCGCCGAGAGTGATCGCATAAGCAATGTTGTCAGCAATGCCAACCTGCTGGAAAAAGAAACTCCCACTGTAGCAGAGGGCGCCACCGTTGGTGATGTGCGACATGAAAGCCATGCATGCAATCTCAGTACGGCGAAGATTCGTTCCTCGCAAGGCGTCCCAGTAGGTGGCGCCGGCTCGCTCTTCCTGCTCGAGTTTGTCTGTGTGCACCATGAGAGCGACGGCGTTGTCGTAGTTGATGTTGTGCTCGGGTTCGGAAAGTCGCTTGAGCGACTTTTTCGCGTCCTCGAGCCGGTTCTGTCGAACCAGAAACCAGGGCGATTCGGGCGCGAGGTAGGCTGCCAAAGCGAGAGGGACTGGCCAGATCCACTGTGCAAAGTCAGCATGTCCTGATCGACTGACAGAACTCAAGCTGGTCACGACGGCGATCCACACATTGTGAGGCAGGGGATGATCAAAGTCCCTTACCTGCAAAGCGAACGGAATCCTATAACTCCACTCCGTCTTGTTATCAACCAGCGCATTGAGAATCAGCGCACTCAAGAACTGTCCAATGACCCAGCACAAGTTAATGTAAGCAGTCAAGTAACCGCGAATAGCCAGCGGCGTCACCTCCGCAGCATACGACGGGCCCGTGGTCGCAAAAACACCCCAAGGAACATTACAAAACACCTGACCGACCAGCATGACCTCAATATTCGGCGCGAAGAAGACGACGAAAATGAACGCCGACAGCCAGAAGAGCGAGGCGATGAGCACCTTCCGGTGACCCCAGCGCGCAGTCGCCCAGCCGTTCATCAGAGCGCCGACGATATTCGCCACGGCGGCCAGGCAGTTGAAGCGCTGCTGCCAGGTGCTGGAGATCTGGTTGCCGCTCTCTTCGTTCAGCCACTCGCCATACTTGTTGCGGAACATGGGGTAGCCGTAGAAGCTACCGAGCAGCGTCACGTCGTACCCTTCCATGATGACCGTCATGGAGATGACTGTTGTTTTGCCGTTCGAATCAGCACACATCTTCGTCTCATCAACTTTAGTTGAATAGATCATGCGGACGACCTACGAAACGACCAAAACGCCGCGCGCTTGTACGTCTTAAAGCCCTGGATGAAACCGACGCTGTGCTCCTGCGCGGTCGCTTCCATGGCGCTCGCGTTGAGCGCTTTGTCGTGGATGTCGACATTCTCGTAGTGCTTGAGGTCCTGGTCCGTGGCTTCGACGCGGAGCGAGCTGGGGTCTTCCCTCTTTTCCGAGGCCATGATGGAATGCGATCAGCAGCAATCGCCTGTGATGGCGGGATGGATCGTCTGCAAAGGGCTGGGACGCGGGAGGGTTGGAAATAGACCGCCAACGGGCGGTGGTTTATATGCCTTTCATCAATGCGCGGGAACAAGAACACCACCTTGCAGCTCTGCCAATGCAGGATGGTCGACGTGCCTGTGTGGCGCTCGAATCATTACTAGCTTTGAGCGTGTGACACGTCTTGGTTAAATCCTCGCGTCAAAGACGTGCAAAAGGCTCGCCAAAAATCGTTCGATTCTGCAGTGTCTATTCGCAGTCCACATAGAAAACTAGGAGTACCGGCCCGTGTATAGCCAACGTGCATGTGTAGTGTCCTGCGCCATTCGTGGAACATTTTGTGGAGCTAGTTAGACGAGAATTGGGGTTTGTTGCTCTTCGTTTAACCTCATTCTCCGGGCGTCGAACGTGGCCCGGTTAAGTAGGTGAGAGTGCCGCACGGCGTCTACCAAGAGAACTTCACTTGCTTTGTCGACGAGCTGAGTGGTGAGAGGGTGCTATTTCGGCCGTGGGCGTGCATGAGGTGTATGCTTAAGCGGCTGAGAGGTGTCTGTTTGTATGCATGTGCAGCGTCGGGTTGTGGGGAAAGGGTTCTTGGATGCGGGGGACATGCGGCTTGATATAATGGATGGTTGAACAGTTCTTGATCGATTTGGCTCGCATGTAGGGCTTGGAGGGTATACGGGCTTGGGGTGGTGGTTGGTCGTTGTGTTGTCGAATCGCATCTCCAGGTTGCCTGGCTGGAACGTTGATGGCTACTCAATGGGAGCATGTTGCATTGCATTTCACTAACATAGGTACTTGACTTCGATGTACCAGGTTAGGGCTCGGGGACGGCTAATATCTGTCTGTGAATTGCAGCCGGGCTTTCTCCAGGATCACGACGATTGGGATTACAGTGCGCGAGATTACAAAGGTCACAAAAGCTTGCCCCGAGTAGCTGAAGAGATAGTGATAGGTAAAAGTTGTGTTCAGCAGGTTATTACTCTCATGATCATTAACGTGACTATCCTTTTCCTCGTAACCTCCCAAAAGAACGCCACAACACTCTTCATCAATCAGCTGACTTCCCGAACCTCGGCCAACCCTAACCAACGCTATCCTGGATCAAGTTGCCAGCCAAATCCTTCGCCTGGCTATAATCAATCCTAACATCCACCAACGCGACGCCCTCATACGCCAGTGCTTCCTCCATGACACGCTCCAGCTCTCCCGCCTCGTGAACGCGGAAGCCCTTCGCGCCGAACGACTCCGCCAACTTGACGAAGTCCACTCCTCCAAGGTGAATACCAGAGGAACGACCGTACTTCATCTCCTCCTGGAACTCGACCATGTTGAACGCCTCGTCGTTCCAGATAAAGTGCGTGATGTTGCAACGCTGCTGCACGGCGGTCGACAGCTCTTGCACGCTGAACATGAAGCCGCCGTCGCCGGAGAGAGAGACCACTTTCTCCGAGCAGGGAGGCTCTTGGCTTAGAGATGCGGCGATCGCCCATGGCATACCGACGCCGAGAGTTTGCTGTCCGTTGCTGCATAGGAGTCTTCTGGGGTTGTAGGCGCGGTAGTGGCGCATGATGTAGATGTAGACTGTGCCGACGTCGCAGGTCACGGTTGTAGAGGGCGAGACGCGCGCTTGGAGGGCGGACACGAATTGGAGTGGATGGACGGGGGCGCCTGCGACGGCTCCGATGGAGTTGATTTTCTCGATTTGCGCATTGGCTTCTTGGTTGAGCTTTTGGCAGAGAGGGTCGTCTTGTGGGTTGTTGATGTGCTTAACTTCCGAGGTGAGGGCTCTCAAGGTTTCGCGCACGGAACCGAGGAGCTCAATGTCAGGGTGGTAGTGGGAGCCATACTCGCAAGATGTGTAGTCGACGTGAACAATGGGTAGATTGCCGCTAGGGTTCCAGGAGCTGGCATCGTACTCTGTCGGATCGTAGCCCAGCGTGACGATGAGGTCTGAGTTTTGCAGAAGCTTGTCGCCGATCTGGTTGCGGAAGAGGCCAACACGACCGAAGAAGACCTTCGGTGCGAGTTCTTCAGATACAGCTCCTGCGGCTTGGAATGTCTCCACGACTGCGATAGCGTGCTTGTCGAGGAACTTGTGTAGAGCTTCCACCACGATGTGGCTTGAAGCCCTCTGTCCGAGGAAGAAGACTGGCCGTTTCGCGTTCTCCAAGAGTCGTGCAACCTTGTGAATGCTCTCTGGGGGAGCCGGACCGTAGAGCGGTGCCTTGAAAGCTGGCGGCTGGAAGGCAGTGATTTTGGATTTTCCTGATGCGATGTCCATGGGCAATGACACGACAGCACTGCCCTTGGGGCTTGTTGTCGCCGTTCTGAACGCTGCAAGCACAATCTCTGCAGCAACATCCTCCACGTCGATGTTCATGGCAGACTTGCTTGTAGGGCCCAGAATTTCCAAAGCCTTCATAGACTGATGCGTATGCTTCGTGTTGAGTAATCTGGGTACCGAGCCGACAATGGCGACCACCGGATCACCTTCTGTGGTAGCCGTCACGAGACCAGTGGTGAGGTTACCTGCTCCTGGACCAGAGGTGGCGATGCAGACGCCAGGTACTCCAGTGATACGTCCAGTGGCTGCTGCCATGAAAGCAGCATTCTGCTCGTGGCGGCAGACAATGAGCTTGATCTCAGGATGGTCGCTCAAGGTGTCGAAGATGGCGTCGACCTTGGCTCCCGGGATGCCAAAGACGACTCGCACACCGGCATTGTAGAGGCTGTCGACAATGATTTGGGCGACTTGCTGCTCGTGCTTCGATGCCATGGCCGCGGGCACCTGATTGCTATGTGACTTACTGGTGCTGTAATGGAGCTCAGAGATGAGACTGGTGTGGTTCAAGTGTGAAGAGATGTATTGGCCTTCACCTCAATTATAGTGGACAGCTTTGAGGGTACTTTGCCTCCCAACGTATGCTTGTGACAAAGGACCGATTGACTTATACGCTAGTTGATGGAAGAAAGATGAGACCCATTGATGTCACGGTGAAGAGGTGTGGCGCGTACATGCCGGCCTTATCCGACGAGCTTGCTTACTCGCATACTTGTTCGAATGAGGAGATGGCCGACGAAGTAGAGATGTATCCATTTGCTCGAGCTTACAATTTCGACTGATATTGCATTGACAGTCACATACAAGAGCAATATGGTATGTTGTCAACATGTGTTTGTTCTAAGTTACATGTAAGATCCTTGGTCTGTGTTTTGGAGGCAATGACGACATCAGGTCGCACCGACCAGTGGACTGAAGGATTGACTTCAATGTTCACCTCTCCACCGCAAATGCTTGAGGCATTGCTTAGTATCGCATGTCGCCTTGTCTCTTTTATGTCGCGTGCAACCGCTTCTGTCGCCTCAATTGAACGCTGCTCGAGGGCACGAGTGTACGGACACGAGTATACCTGACATGAACTGATTTTAGCCTAGGAACGCGAGTTCGTCTATGGCAGATATAAGGCACAAAGCTTTAAAGCTACTGAACAATATGAGCGTTGATGTCTGCATTTTGGGGAAAATTTCAATGATACAAGATGGCGCTGAGATTGACATCTTTCTCCGCTCACAGACATTGATGAATCCTGAGGTATACATAGTGCGAGTGTAGACACCCGTCAGTGCACATCATCGCTAGTTATAGGAAGAGCAGCCTATGAGCCGATATCAACTGAACGAAGATGCACATGTCAATTACTTTGATAACTTGCCAGCGTGGTAATACTATTGAAATCTAGGCATTGGAGCCTGTGATTCCCCGCCAGGAGCATATGAGTATCTGCAACTTGGGAATCCGCAGAGTCTGATTCTGCTCTCTCGGGAGAGTTCCTTCATGTGAGTACCAAATCATTTGGGCTCAATCAAGCTTGATCCGCCACCACTCTAGCCGCTATATGAAACGTACTCGGCTTGAGCTCACGTCGTTCTGGATCTCATTTCACCTCCTCACTTCCACGTTCCAACCTACGCGATCCTTCACCCTCGGTGCGTCCTGCAAGACTTGTCACACCTTGCAAGATGGGCTTTGAGGGTCACTGGAGACCTCACATTGGATCAGCTGTACCCCTGCTGAGCACAAGACCAAAGTGAACCCACCAAAGCCAAGCAATATGTATGATTTGAGTCCGGTCGCTTGTCCATGGAACTTCGATATTAAACATACCGCGAATACAAAGCAGCAATGACTCTATTGCCGGGTCTCAACAGTTGTATAAGGCTGTACTAAACCAAATGTCAGCCTGAAGACCAAACGTTGGATACCGAACAATTGCACAACGTTTTGGCCGACGGTAGATGACATATTGGTCATCCCAAAGTTTGATCGTCACTCCCGAGTGTAACGGTCGCGAAGAGCTGCTGATCAGTATCATCGATCAGCATCGACAGCAAGACCCATAGGACCATTCACTCGCAGGTATTCGACACTGGGAACTGTCACAGTACCGTTAGGATGTGTCGAAAATGAATGTTTGACGATATAACAAGTAAAATCTAGTTCTATGTATCAACAAACCAATAGCAATCAGGCACTTTGGCGGAGTGGTTAACGCGCTGCCCTGCTAAGGCAGTTCCTTCGGGAGCGTGTGTTCGAATCACACAGGTGTCGATCTCTTTTGACTTCTATATATGGGAAGTCTAATTATTTTGCGCTTCCCATACACTCTTGTTCGCGATCAGGACTGTGAAACAATAGTCTCCGAAATTCGGATCCGTCTCATCTTGCTTCTCGGCCGGTCAATCTGGGATGGTCTTGTTTGTCCGCCGTAATTTCGTCAAATCCCTTCACTTTGCTCGAACCTGTTCTGCGCGACACATTAAAGTTGTGCATGTTATTGCAGTATCGATCAGCAGTTTGCTGATGGTCTTGTCCAATCAACCGTCTCATCTGACAATGATGCAACACTTGATTCAAATCACTAAATTACAACAGCAGGCGATCGCGCAATTTGGAGGCCGGGCGTGGCTGGATAAAGTTTGCTAGCGGGATGTGTTTGGTTCTCGAACGAGCCATTTACAGGAGCCGGGTGGCCGCATGAGGATGTTATGGTCAACTGGCGGCGGCCGTGGCAGACGTGATCCTTTGAGCATCACCAACCACCGGGGTCAGCATCAGCTTAGGAAATGACCAACAACTTCGCAGTAATACGTCACAATGGACGGTATAGCAACCCCTTGCAAGGTTGGTATATGCGGCTCTGACTTTGGCGAGCTGCAAGCCAGTGGCAAGAAGACTCTCTTTCGCTTACTCGCTCTGCATATTCCGTTTGGTCACGAGATATGAAGGGCCACGCGGCTGAACCCATCAGTGCCGCATCGAGTGATTGGGTGGACGCCACAAACGGAAATGAATTAATCAATCCCCCCGCCCGGCGCCTAGCCGTTGGGACCTGGGGTCAGACCTTGGAGTTGCTTTAGAAGACGCTCATTCCAGTCGTTTGCGTCTTGCTCGTTCGCATCCTTTCGACAACAACAAAGCCCTCGCAGCATTCTTCCAGACGTCATCCGACGTGCGCCTTTCGTTCAAGCCTCTCAATCCTTCGCCGTCTTCTGCTCTCGCGACCTTCTAATAATCGACATTCCACGACCCACCACTCAATCCGAGTAAAAAGTCCTCACCCGCAAAAATGTTCTCCAAGACCATCGTTCTCAGCGCTCTCGCTGCCATCGCAGCCGCTCAGTCGAGCGTTCTCACCTTCACCAATGTGCCCAACCCGATCACCGATGGTCAGGCGCAGGCCATCACCTACGCCACCAACGACACCTCCAGCGTATGTGATCGCGTCCTGTTTGCGCGCTTCAAACCGCTCGTACTGACGATTTCCATAGCCCGTGACCATCACTCTGCGCCAGGGCCCCTCTGGTGACCTCAAGACCATCGAGACCTTGACCTCGGACGCGACCGGCGGCCAGTACATCTGGACTCCGTCCACCTCCCTGCCCAACGGCAACAACTACGCTCTTCAGATCCAGCAGGGTGACGAGATCAACTACTTCGGTCCCTTCACCGTCCAGGGTGCCAGCAGCAGCGCAAGCAGCGGTGCCGCCTCCATCTCTGCCAGCCCAATTCCCAGCGCCAAGTATGTTACTCCAAACGTATTTGCCCATGGCAATCGCTAACAACCGCACAGCAGCACCTCTTCCGTCCCAGTCATCGTGACCCCGATCGGTACTGGTGCCTCCGCATCTGGCACCGGCAGCCCGATCTCGCGCAACCAGACTCTCAGCAGCGCCACCCTGACCGCGACCACCAGCTCTTCCGGCTCGGACAGCACTGCCACCTCCACTGACGACGCTGGCTTCCAGGGCACCGGCACTTCCACCGATGCCCCCGAGTCTACCGGCGCTGCTTCCAGCTTCCAGGTTGGCTCCGGCATTGCTCTCTTCGGTGCCATCGCCGCCGGTATCTTCATCCAGTAAGCACGAACTTTTTCGTGTCACGGTTAATGTCGGAGTGAAGGGGGAGAAGGGTCTTTGTTTTTCAAATTTCGTATCGTTGGACAAGGAAAGTGGAAGAGATTCTTTCACCACTTGAGGCGCGTTGGCTTTCTTTCTATCGGCTCGTAATGTCTGATCACCCGAGGGTTTATGATACTGCAATGCTATTCAAATGTCTGGTATCACCAGCCCTCCAAACCCTGCCTCCCTTTGTTTTGCCCTATTGTCTTTGCCAAGAGTTGATTTCCAGCAATGTCTTAGCAGCACGTGCGGATACTTGTCGACGCGGCGATGGCTCGGTAGGACTCCAGATTTCAGGCACGCAGTAATCAAACTGAAAAGATTACAGGTGTATAATATACTTTCTCGATCAACGGGTAAGGTACGATGTTCTTGAGATTCTCATGACATCGTTGAAGCGGCAAGCTGCCTGAAGACTCATCGAAATGCGATCACATCCACTCTCGCGTGGTTCATTTGCCCTGCCGCCTGCGCCTCAGAAGATCCAAGACCTCTGTCTCATTCTGTGGGTCTACCAGCCGTCTTTGCGGCGATCACTATGGGGAGACAATCTGGAGGGTTCTCCACTTGGCCGGCCCGGCGCAAAGAGGGTTCATGGGAGATGGGTTCCTGCAGCAGCTGAACTTCCCTCGACTTTCTCTCCGAACCAGGCACAACACTCTGTCGCATGCACAGTCCAGCCCAAGACGACCAGCCCAATTTTTCTCAGCGCATAATCACAACGGTGTGTCTCGTTTCCATCGCATTCGAGACTTCTGCAGCCACGAGGTATTCGAAGCTCGGCTCCCTCGGCGCGAAAGTGTGCGTGCGCGAAGGAACGATGTCTCCTAGCCTCTCCTGCTATTGGGTCTAGCACCACTAAATTAGACTTCTAGAGCCAATTCGCCACCACACCCACCAGTGAGCGTCTGGCTCATCTCGTCTATATCGCCGGTAGCGATTGACTAGTTACTATACGGCGTAGTGTTGTCGACCGGAGCGTCCTTCACCGGTGCTGGACAGATCCAGATGCCTGCCCCTTCTACCGGCTGGTGAGTAGCGTAGAGGCTGTGAGGGTGCTATATGAATGCCTCCGTTTTCCATTGTCTTTGCCCTGATTTCTTGCAACCCATCACATTCAGCAACGCATATTCTTCATCGCGAGCATTTCAAAGTTCTGCCAGTCTTCGACGCATATCGCACTATCTCCAGCATTTTTTCGCCTCTTCACCAAATCATCATCAACATGCGTTTCACTACTTCCACGCTCTTGGCCGTCGCTGCCACCCCCCTCCTTGCCGCTGCTCAGGGAGGCGAGTCCAACGGATCCAACCCTTTCAACATTCCCCCGGAGAGCCTCAACACCGAGGCCGGCCAGACTGTCGACCTGACCTGGCAGCCTACCACCGAGGGAACCGTCACTATCTACCTTAGGAGCGGTGCCAGCAACGACCTGAACAAGGGTACTCCCATTGCTTGTATGTTCTCGCTTCTCACACCTCATCATTGGTTACCTGATACTAACATCTCATCCCAGCCAACATCGACAACTCCGGCTCCTTCTCTTGGGAAGTCCCTGACGACATCGTCCGCGGCTCCAACTACGCCCTCGAGATCGTCGACGACGCCGATGAGGAGAACACCAACTACACCCCTCCCTTCGTGATCGAGAGCGACAACAACGCCGCCCCGAGCAGCGCCAGCTCAAGCGAGGACTCTACATCCTCCACCGCCTCGTCCACCGCCAGCGAGACCGACAGCTCAAGCACCGCCAGCGAGACTGAGACCGACTCCTCCGCGAGCACCGTCACCGGCCTCTTCCACTCCTCCACTACCGACAGCGCCGCCTCGTCCACCCCCACGAACTCCAGCAACAGCACCATGACCTCCTCCACCCGCTCCTCTACCTCCGCCACCAGCACATCAGACTCCAACAGCGACAGCAACAGCGATGACGATGATGCTCAGACCGTCGCTGCGTCCGAGGGCGGCGCTTCGCGCGCCACCACTTTCGCCGGCCTTCTCGGCCTGGTCGCGCTCGGTGCTCTTGCGCTTTAAGAGACAGGAGAGCTGCATGCCAATTGGCGACATTCATGTGTTTTGATTCTTTTTTACGATTCTTTGGTGCGGCATTTTGAGCGATGAAAGCGTCCCCCTTGCATGGGGTTAATCTCATTTGTTTGATTGGTTTTGATTAGCAGCATCACCACGTTTTATACTCTTCCTTTTTTTGACGATACCCGATTTACCTTGAGACAAAAATCTAAATAGATAACTTAATTACCTTACCAACTTTGACACCATTTGAAAGATTCCTTTCCCCCTTCTCCCGAATCCATCTCAAATGCAATGTTACTGAACGATGTGTCAATTAAGCATGCTACATTTCTTCCAACATGTCAGTGGACGATCATAAGCTGGTGGGTGAAGTGTTACAGGGGCGTCTCCTGCATCACTGTATATTTGGCGAGAGACAAGTGACATATCGAACGTATTTGAAGCTGATCAATTGCTTCCTGACTTCTATTACATACAGCAGAAGCTATACCGATGTATGTCGGGCGAGATGAGGTCGGGTTAAAGTTATTTGTCCAGGTTGTTGAGGAAGTCGCGAACGTAAAAGGTTGGATCACGTCTCACTTGAATCACAACCCAGAGATATGTACAAAAATGCCTCAAATGCCATTGGATATTAGGCTTGCTCTATTGGTACAGGGTATGCTCTCTTGTCAATATCAGGACATTTAAAAAGAAAACGAAACCAGCAAAGAAAACAACAGACAGTTCTCACCCCTCCAACTCAGTCACATCCCGTCCAAACACCTTCTGCTGCCATTTCACGACCTGTCCCTCATCCCCGTGGCTGTTGACCTGCGACACGCTCGCGTCGTCTGCAAACATCACAGACTTCCCAACAAGAGTCCATTTCTCTGCAGTCCTGCGCGGCACCAACATCCACAGCCTCGCGAGATGCACGTAATCCACATCCAGCAACACACTCGGCACCGCGGCCGTCACATCCTCCCCAGGCGGTCTAAACATGAGCACTTTCCCACCATTTGCCGTCTTGGCCACACTCGGCCGCCACACCTCCGGCCGCCTCAACTGCCTCTGCGGCATGCCACGAATGACGAGGAAATTCACAAAATCCATAATGAACTCGGCAGCCTGCTTGACCCAGGTAGCCTGCGGCCACTTACCGCCCATGTTGTGCAGAGCGGCCATGAGCCAGTATGCGGGCTCGAGGTCGATTTTGAAGCGGCTGACGCCGTGGCGCGCGCACACCTCGCTCATCCACTCGGGCCCGCAGGCGAAGACGCACGCCACCGTCTCCTCGTACACGGCGCGCATGCTGCCGAAGTTGGCGTTGGCGTGCGCGTCGTGCAGCAGGTAGCGCTTGCGGTGGCGGCCGTATTTGCGCGCTTCGCAGGTGGCGAGGAAGGCTTGCGCGAGCGAGAGGATGTCTGCGTCGTCGGAGGCGCGGTGCAGGTTGTGCGGGTTGAGGATGTGGAGGTCGAGTTGGACGAAGTGGGAGCCGCGGGAGACGCCGGTCGAGAGGTCGGAGTTGGCGGGAAGGCGGTCGAGAGTTCGGTAGTTGTTGAGTCCCGCGTCTACGTTCGTGGGCTCGAAGAGCCAGCTGGAGGCTGCAGGTCTTGTAAGTCGCACGGCTTCTGGCGGCGGTAAGTACATTGGCTTGCCGACCGAGCAGAGGGCGCCTGGGTCTCGAGCTGCGAGCGCAAGGAGGAGTAGCGAGTAGTAGCAGTCCTCTTTCGACATGCTGAGGTGGGAGGATCGAGCGTCGTGTCGAAGAGCTAAGCCGCACTCCATTGTGTTGAGGATGATGGAGACCTTGTCTCGTCTAGCATCTGCTTCACGCTGACTCTCCGGAAGCTTTGGATCGCCGCCGGCTTCCATACCAAAGACTTCTGCCACAACAGTCGTAAAATTGCCGTGATGAGAGATTACTTCTTCCCCGGGCTCACTGGGTTGTGTGCGATCGCGGAAGAAGGCATGCAGCGCCGGTTTGAGCAACTCAATCTTCGCATCGAAAGGCACCTCGGTCGCAAGGGCAAGCAGATGCGCAATGCAGGAACTTGTAAGCCTCAAGACCGTCCTTTTGAACGAGCCTGCCGTCCGACATGGCAAAAGGAAGACATGGTCCCGGGCAAGCCTCATCTCATGTCTGCACCAAGCACGTCGGAACCAAGAGGAGGAAAGAATCTTCTGCAGCACTTGCAACAAATCCTCATGGGATTCCAGGTAAGGCGTTTTCTGTCTGCGGAAGCGTTTGTTCGCGGCAACGTGAGTGAGTCGCTCAAATTCAATGACATGGTTCCTGAGGACGGTTCCCTCATGTTCTTTCAATTCCAAGTCGTCTAGCGCTACGACGACGAGTCTCGCGCTTCTGTAAACCAGGTCCATTGCAGACATGGAAATAGTCTTTTCTTCATCGCTATCCTGGTCGATACAGATCTGGTCGACCCATAGGCCTTCGTTTTCGTAGATGCGCTCTTCCCAAACAGCCTGGAGCATCTCCTTTTCCAGCGGGAGCGTGTAGTAGTTCGGATGTTTCTCGACGACCCGCTTACGGCGGTAACTCAAGGCAATAAAGGAGGGCAGTCTACGGCGGATCGAATGCTTGCTGTTACAGATTAATCGGAAAGCGAAGATAGATTTAATGTCCGGCTTGACCATGAATTTTCTGGCCACGCTCTCGTCTAAGCAGGCTAAGCGACGTAGCAGCTGCTCAGGCTGCTGGTCCTCGTCAGAAGGTGGCTTGAGTAGTCGATCTTCGTCGGCAAGTTCTAACTTGTGAACGTGGTCTCTTGGTATCACGGAGGTGAATCGAAGGTCGCCAATGACCTTGACCGCGCAGATGGTCTCGGGAATGCGTGTATGCTGAAGATCTGGATCAGAGTCGTGTCGAGAGTGTCCCAGGCTAGGTGCAGACATTGTGCGCTTGTTCGATGCAGCACCAGCAAGATTTGCGTCGTGTACTTCTTGTGAGTACATCACAAGCTCTAGCGGTTGGCCATGCCTGTAGGGCGAAGGCGATCTGCTAGAGCCAGATCGGGGCGAAGCAGAGCCGTCGCTGGACTCCGGAGCATTCTGACCAACGAATCCATCGAAACCGGTAGGCTGTCTGACAACGAGCTTGAAAGGCGGATCGTCTTGGTGATGTCCATTCGCCGCTTGATGAACTGCGTCGGGTTCGGAAAATGCGCGCTGGTGCAGAGGAGAAGCGTCTGGCCTCCTCCTGCGCCCGGAGATGGTCGAAGGCGATCTCGCATGTTTCCGTGTGATGGGGTGCGAGCTGCCATCCGAGTCACTACTTGTCTGGTCACCGCTGATATCGCTGCTCCATCCTCTCCATCCAGAAGCCAAATGGCGCCCCGCTGTTGGGCTACTGACGGTCAAGAGATCTACCTCTCGTGAAGGATCGGTACCGCCCATGATGTGCCTGTGCAAGCTCAAAGTTGGACGTCGTTGCAGCTTAGGGCCTGCTTGCATCGATCTGAAAGCCATCACGGCCTTGTTGACTGACTGCGCTAGGCGGACACGGGTCGAAATCTCCCGAGGAGCATTTTGCGTCTTCTCGCGTTTCCATTTTGCTGTTTCATACTTCATCCTGGTCTTTTCTGCTTCTTCCTCGGCAGCGAACTTCGCTAACATAGCATCTCTATAGTCGTAGAAAGCTCCCAACTCTTTCTTTCTGTACCTCGCCAATTTCCGGCGTCGCTTCTCAGCGGCAGCCGCATCGCTCCCTTCTCCTTCATTTTGTGGTCGCAGCTTTCGAGCGGACGATGGCTCACGTCGCTCGGGCTCTCTGCCACGGCGAGGTCTCGATGCGCCGGGAGGGTCTTCAGGAGCTTCAGTCCCAGAAGTCGCTCGGTCGGTATCCTCAATGTCTGAACGAATGTCTCCCATGGGGCTCCTAGCTCTCCTGATAGCACTTAAATGTGTGAGGTCGTACTCATCAGGATCGCTGGAAGCCCAATCCTCGCTGCTTGAGCCATCCCCATCGCGCTCCAAGAATCCCAATTCCACATGCTTGTGTTCGACCTTATCTTGCAGCTCTTTCAATTCAATCAACTCCAGATATCTCTTTCGTAACTCCGGGTTGCTCAGCAATACCCATGCTTCATGAATTCTGTGGAAGTGGCTCGCAAGCGCACTCTTTGCTTCGTCCGAGCCATGAATGCGATTGGGGTGATACCGGCGAGCAAGCTGATAGTATCTGGCCCTGATCTGTTGCGGCGAGCTATTTCGGTTCAGTCGAAGCGCGGCGTAAGGGTCGGGCGGTATTGTATAAACAGTTTCCATGAGAGAAAGTACGGCGGCGTAGCTAGCACGTTTGCTACTACAGAACTGATGCTGTCGACAAACAACAACCGCACTTGCTCAATAAGCAAACACACAAGGACAGAAGCGCCTCGACCTACCTATGTACATGCACTGTATACCTGTGTATGCAGCCATCCGGGCCCGCCGACGCCGTATCGAGGCCTGAGCTGGATATGCACCCTGGCTCCCCACGTGATGATGATTTGGCGAGGGCGTCTTAACATAGCCACAACGCTTGCGGTATGCACGGATCGCAAGGAATGTACTCCGCCACCAAACTGACAGTGCGGGTTGGATTGGAGCGTGGGAGATGACATGCGAGCAGCGTGTTGATTAGGGCATCTGAGTGTTTTGGAGCGGACAAGGGAAGTGGCCAATCCCAAGACGACCGTCTGTTGTCGATGCTCTAAGCTGAAGCAGCAAAATAGTCTTTCCTAACGGGATGTAAACATGGGGTGATGAGTTGGAGGCTGCTTTCAGCCGTCCTCGATTTGCTTGTCTACCGTGCTCGACCGTTTGTGGGCGGCGGAAGCCGGTATTCCGGAGAATTAGCCGAAGGCCATGGGAAGGGAGATAGGCCTGTCGAACTGTCTATTTCTATACGCAATAGCGAGTGCTGGGAACGATCTTATATAAGTCCCCAAGGCAGGTGGAAAACATTCGGTGAAAGGGTCTCCGATAATCAGGCACAGAGGACCAAGCTTTAACTTTCTTGCTTAGATCCACAAAGCGATATAGTGAAGACCCGCTGAAGGTATTCGCTTCCTGCCACCCGATTTCTGGTATTGCCGCAGCTGGCGACTGTTGTGTGGCTTGCAGAACCCTTTGATGCAATATGCATACTGGCTCGAGAGTTCTTCGCTTGTGCCACGGTTGCCACTTTCTGCACGACCGTGACGACCTGGCCAATGGCTGAATATGTGACTTTGGCATGACGCTGTGGGTGCATTAGCTGGCTGACCGCTCTCGAAGGCTCGAACTGACTGCTTGCTTGTATGTGCATTTGTGCTACTGCAAGCCCCCATAAACCCTAGTGCACTCTCATTGAGCTGAGAAAGAGGTAGATCTTTGTATTGCGGCTTTTCTTCAACCTTTTCCTTCCGCATAGCTCGTACGGGCCGGGAACTCTTTCATGTATCATTTTGCCCGAGAAGAGGCGGCGCGTGACGAGCGGGGCTGCTGACAGCCGAACAAGCGAAAGATCAATGGCGCTTCGCAAGTTCAACATCTCGGACTCCGAGCTGGGACACAATAATTGGCAGTTTCCTTCACACATCAAGCTACGGCCGCTTCGGGATCTGGAGGAAGAAGACTTCCTGGTGAACCACAAAATCGACCGCAGCTACGATGACAGCACCGTCCGCTTCAAGCTACTGGTTGCCGACCCTCCACATACACGGAGAAATGCTGATGCACCGCCACTACCGATGTCTGATGAGATACGGGGAATCGTGAAAAAGCAACGCTGGATCTCGGATGAGTACGAGCATCTTTGGGGACGAGACGGAGGTGGCTCGGCGGCACTGACATCGCACAATACCTTGACTTTCTTGTTGCAAACGCCGAGAGATGGAGAATCATTTTGCTCCCTGTCGCTCGTCAGAGATGTCTTCCAATGCGGCGGATTCTATTGCGGCGACGGTACCTATTCGCTCCAGGCTTTACTGGCTGATGTATCCTACGAAAACAAACACCCAAAGGTGCCGAAGGATTTTGCGATTTTGCCGTTCAATATTCTCGTCAAGCACGTCGATGAGACTTTGAGGCAAACGCAAATACTCTCACGCGACATCACAGCCACGGAACTGCGTCTCGCAGAGGGCGAGATCTCACTCGAGGAAAATGGAGATTACAAGCAGCTCAACAGGTTCAACATTGAGCATTTGCGACTTCAGCGGCGTTCCAATTTCGAAATTGAGTTGGGTAGGAACTTGACGAAGTACTTTGACGAATATGAGAAGATCTGGACAGCGTTGTGGGAAGGTGGCACAGGTTACATCGAAGACATGCGGGAGAAGATAGATCAGCAGATGCGGTATTCGGATCAGGTCAAGGTTGATTTGGAGATCATTCCCAGGAGGATCAAGAACCAGTCCAAGACGGTATGGCAGTCGATGAATTACTTAGCAGCCCGCGTGCAAGAACTGACATATCCTCAGATCACAAATTACATCATCCAGAGAGACAACAAGCTCAATATTGAGATCTCAACAAGCTCTCGTAAGATTGCCGAAGAGAGCAGACGAGACAATTTGCTCAACATCGAGCTTGCCAAAGCCACTGCGCAGGTGGCAGAAGAAACAAGGCAGGATTCTGCAGCCATGAAGACGATTGCTGTGTTGACCCTGACCTTCCTACCTGGGACCGCCATTGCCGTATGCGAAAATCCTCCATTTGAGACTGAATATGTACCGTGCTGACCACTTCAAAGTCCTTCTTCAGCATGAACGATGCATTCACATTCAATCCAGGTCCTGGTGAGACGATTGCTTCTCCCAACCTTTGGATTTTTTTTGCTGTGACCGTTCCAGTCACAATAGCGACGTACGGTTTGTGGATCTGGTGGCATAAATTCTCGCAGGAGAGGTATAAAGTTCGACACGAGCAGGGTTTGAAGGACGTCGAAAAGGAGCTTAAGTTGCGTATGAGGAGCGCGACTACGATGACATGGTAAACGACCATATGACTTTTATGATGGCGCGGTATAGAATATGATGCATTCACTGTAGATTCGGCATATGGACATGAGTTGTGGTGTGGGTTCTGCCCACCGAACATGCTTCTGCGGGGTACTTCTCCTTCTTAGACCATACATCAAGTCCATGTTCATCGGTTTTTTCACTTTTGTGGTTTTGCAGTTTGCATGATGCGGCTTTCTCGTCTTCAGCGACTTGCCACGTGGAAAACGCTGCGATCCACAACTGTGGGATGAAGCCGGTTCGCGACTTCCTTGACAGCACATACAACTTTAAGCTGACCTCATCTGCGTCGCGCCATACTAAGGTGCATACTGAAGATTCGCACAATGCTGGCTCTGGATTTAGTGAGGGATGTCAACAGTGGATATCACTATTGCAGAGGAGGCTCACACCGCCAAGAAGAATCTCGCGATGCCACAGCCAGGACCACAAACACCGGTTACGCCGGCATATCCATGACAACAGAGGCCATTTGAGCGACACCTTTCATCTGAAAATCGCCTCCTTGAACGGCCGAGGCGAACTCGTCGAATGGTCTTTGCCCAGTGTTATTATTAGGACGGCACGGTCCTTTTTCGATTCGACTCCTTAGGGTTGAACCATTGGCGCCATCGTCATCGCTTTTGGCGCGCCGTCAAGCCCGCACAAACAAAGTGGGTTTGTGAGGTCCAGAAACCGCACACCAAACAACAAATTCCGCTGCAGGAAGACCCATTCCCTTCGGAATGGCACCACGGCTGGGGCCCCAGGATATCTAAATACACCCAAATAGAGGGACGAATCTCGGTGGTAGGCTCGGCACAGCCAACGGCAAAGATATATGCGGGGATGCTCAAGGCCAAACGCGGAGAGCACACGCTTGTTTGCGGTGTATGGCGGCCTTGACGACTGGTGATATGGTGGGGTCACTTGCGACGGGAGCATCGCCCGGCCTCTGTTCCTAGCCGAAGTTCGCGCGCACGAATGGTGTTATAAGCATTACTTCTCCTCACAAGACCACTGAAATATTTCGTCAGGTTCCATTGCTATCTCGTTCATAACAAGGTACCCAGAAGAGCAACACAAGCTGGTGCTCTCCTTTCCTGGTCCTCCGGCAACATGTTCTTGTCCTTGCTCTTCACGCCATGGACGCTGCTGGCTTTGCCAGTGCTGTTCTTCGTCCTGCCTTATCTTCGTAACTGGTCGATCCAGGACATCCCCGGTCCTTTCCTGGCCAAGTTCACCAACTTGTGGTATCTGTACGAGTGTCGCCTCTGCCGCCGCTACTTGAGCGTCCATGAGGCACATGCGAAATATGGCAAACTTGTGAGGGTCCAACCAAACCAAGTTTCGATTGCAGACCCCGATGCCATCCCTATCATCTACGGCCATGGAACTGGATTCCTCAAATCGTGAGAATTTATTCAAATCTGTGAGAATTGATCATAACTGACCGTTGAGTAGTGACTACTACGATGCTTTTGTGTCTATCCAACGCGGCCTTTTCAACACCAGAGACCGTGCTGAGCACACTCGCAAGCGCAAGACCATCTCTCACACGTTCAGTGCGAAGAGCATTGGTCAGTTCGAGCAGTACATGCACCACAACCTGGAGATGCTTGTTCAACAGTGGGACAAGCTCAGCAAACAGGTAAACGGCGGCTTCTACCGGATGGACAGCTTGAACTGGTTCAACTACGTCGCATTCGACATCATCGGTGATCTGGCTTTCGGCGCTCCCTTTGGTATGCTCGAGAACGGCAAAGACATCGCAGAAGTGAGAGCTTCTCCAGACGCCCCTCCGACCTACGCCCCTGCCATTGAGGTCCTCAACCGCAGAGGCGAGGTCTCCAACGCCATCGGTTGTATTCCCCAGATCAAGCCATACGCCAAATATCTCCCGGACCCATTCTTCACCAAGGGCGTCGAGGCTGTTCAGAATCTTGCCGGCATTGCCATTGCTCGCGTCAACCAGCGTCTAGAAGCCGCGGAGAGAGGCGAGATCAACCGTGTCGATCTACTTGCCCGCCTAATGGAGGGCAAGGATGAGAACGGCAACAAACTCGGCCGCGCTGAACTTACAGCCGAAGCTCTCACTCAGCTGATTGCTGGATCTGACACGACTTCCAACACCTCCTGCGCTCTCCTCTTCCACATGCTGATGAACCCTCAATGCGTCAAGAAACTGCAGGCTGAGCTCGACGAGGCCCTGCCGTCCGACGATGTCCCTGTCTACGAGCAAGTCAAGAACCTTCCCTACCTCGACATGGTCATCCAGGAGACTCTCCGTATCCACAGCACGTCTAGCCAGGGCCTCCCTCGTGTCGTTCCCCCTGGACCCGGTGTCGAGCTTGCTGGTCACCACTTCCCGCAGGGTACTGTTCTCAGCGTTCCCGCCTACACCATGCACCACAGTAAGGAAATCTGGGGCAAGGATGCCGATGAGTTCCGTCCTGAGCGCTGGGAGAAGGTTACTGAGAGGTAAGAACAAGCCACATGAGATTTTCATGAGAAACTGCAAGCTGACATTACATGAACTTAACAGACAGAGAAGCGCCTTCATCCCCTTCTCCTACGGTCCTCGCTCTTGCGTTGGTCGCAACGTCGCGGAGGTAAGTTTCTCCACAGCCTTCACGCTTAGAGCCAAACCACTCGGGACTCAGAAGCTAATCATTCCACAACAGATGGAGCTCTCGCTCATCGTCTCGACCGTCTTCCGTCGCTACGAGTTCGAGCCTTACCAGAAGGTTCTCGAGACCCGCGAAGGATTCTTGCGCAAGCCGCTGGGCTTCGATGTTGGCATGCGCAGGAGGCAGAAGTCTTAGAGGCAGAAGAGTCTGAGAGAGAGCAGACTGTATGTATCATGCCTTAACCACGCCTTATGTCGCGCCAGAATGATCTGTGTACATATTCTTTGTTTGATGTATTGTTGTGGTTTGATTTTGTACTTTCTGCGTTCAACACTCGACTGTCGCGGTATGAAACATGAAAGTTACCTTTCTTCACCACACGTTCGTTCAAAGGAGCTCGATTGACACAATTATTCAATTGTATGATATGTATATATCAATCGTGTTAACCCATAACCAAAAGAACCCCTTGCCAAACCAATCCCGTCACTCCAACATCTTATAGATCCTCCACCCAGCCCCCTCCAAAATTCCTGGCACGCACTCGACCATGACGGTATCGACATCGCGCCACTCCTGCGTCAAGTCGCGCCAGGGGACCAAAAACGGCGTGGTCCTCTGCTTACCATTCCTGGGTCCCATCCTCCACTGCCTCTGCAAGCGCTCAGCGTTAAACCGCTCGTGCTCCATCTCACTCAGCATGAGGAGGTCCTCCTCGCCGAACTTCTTGACCTGCACGAAAGGCTCGCCGCGTGGCTCCTGCGCGCCGTCGTTCAGCATGAAACAGCCCGTGGCGCGCAGTTTGCGCGGTATGTCGTCTGCTTGCGCGCGGGTGCTTTCTTTCAGTTCGCCCGACAGGTCTTCCCAGTCGCAGTAGCTGCGGTCGCTTTCGAGTTCTTTACGCTGGGCGTCCGTGCGGGCCATCAGCTCGCGCTGCTTTTTGTAGGTTTCGAAGAGGCCTTGGGCGAGTTTCTCGCGGAGCGCGGGTGGCAGTCTTGGAGAGCGGAGGTGGGACATGAAAGTGCGGATGTCGACATGGAGTTGTATTTGCTCTTCGGGTGGGAGAGCGGAAATTTCGAATTTGGTGCGGTTGGAGAGACGGCTTGTGCTTATTATCTTCTCGAGAGAGCCGAGGCCTTGTTTGAAGCGTGGTGTGAGTAGGAGAGCGTGGAGGACGGCGTCGTCGAATTCGATCTTGCCGTTGACCTCCATGTGGGGGTATTTTTGTTTGAGGAGCTGTCGGAGCATCATGGCTCGTCTAATCGAGAACATGCGATCTTCTTTTCCGGTGCTGTTGGGGCCAAGAATGTTTACGACTCCATGTAGTGAGTCGAGAAGTGGAGATTCGTCGGAGTACATCTTGTTCCATTCGGCGGCACTAGGCGTGGTGGGCCTTCGTCGTAAGTAAATTCTGTAGCAACAGGAGTAGCTGCAGTGTCGGAGTCGGCGATGTCCTGATCCATTGAAAAGAAGAGGACGGCATGGCCAAGCGGCCTCTCCATTCCGCCGTCTGTAAAAGTTCCGTTTGTGACCAGTGTCAAGAAGGGTGTGAGTAAGGGACTGTCAGGTTCTAAAACAGCACCGAAATTTCTGAAGATCACAATTGGTAGCTCGCCGTTGGCGGATGCATCTCGTACAGCCTGGCAAACTGTGGTAAGTTGTTCTTGTTTTAGTGAGCGGCCGTCAAACGTGAACTTGGTACAAGGACGATCTCTCGCGAGGTGATCCGCCAGGTTGGTGGCTGTGAATGTCTTGCCAGATCCAGCAGGTCCGAATACACCGATGCATGTGGGCGTGGTAGCTGCCGACGCGATGCGTTCTTCAATGATATCAATGACAGCTTCAAGACGCTCCTGCTCAGCTCTATCGAAGCTCAGCAGCTGACCAAACTTCCTGATCGGACACCGTGAAAGCGCCTTTTCGGGACCATTAGTGACGACTTGTCTCGCAATCTCAGCTGCATCTCCTGTGAGGGTTTCGAACAAGGACCACTTGTCGCCACTGGAGATTTTACTTGATGGTATGTTCGCCGTGGCCAAGATTGTGTCGGGTTTGAGATTTGACATGACCTCAAGGGTAGGGTAGTCAGGCTTTTGGTCGCTTATGTTTTGGGTGAAGCCAAAGCTTTCCAGGTTTCGAGCAGCAGAGATACCGAGCCTGATGCCTCTTTCGATGTTTGGTTGAGTTGCATCGGCAAATCCAAGAGCAAATGCAGCCATGAATGCTGATGTAAGTCCGAGCTGGCAAACAATGAGCAACAGTCCAAGCAGTCACCGAATAATGTTACAACATACCATTTGCGGTGCCTGGGTCATAGTCTCACACTCCATCATCCGAGGGTTGAAGTAAAGCCTCGGGTTCACTGCGTCACGTCCACGGTGATGTATGACACCTTGGCTTCCAAACCTGACGATCAGATTGGGGCAGGTGACGAGAGTATCAAGCTTCCCGTTAGATCCTAGATTGCGAACGAAATCCTCTGCAGTCGCTTCCCAAGACAAAGACCGGCTGAGATGGATGCCCTCTGCGCGAAGATCGTCTGCTTCGACAATCACGACGAGACGATCGATAGCAGGTGTGCCGGGAGCTGTCAAAGGCCAGTTTCGAATAAAGTCCCACAGTTTACCAGTAGCGAGGGGCCTGGTCATGTGATGGACGAGGTACTGTGGACGAACACGCTGAAGCAAATCGATAGCAGGCTCGACGTCGTGTAATCTGTCTCCTGATCCAGAGATGACAGCCGCGATTGGGGCGGTGTTGGCAGCGTCTTGAACTGTAGGTGCACCCCACGAAGACGTCTGGCCAATGTGTCGAAGGCGTACAACGTGGTAGCCAGGTGGCGATCTAGGCAGCGGAGAAGGGTAAGGTTCCAGGTCGACCAGAGTGGACGCATTGCTTTTCAAACAGTCGGTGGTGCCATTTGACTGCGCCACTGGACCAACGACCTCAAGGCCGTAGTCGGCGGCTCCGGCGGTGAGCAAGCTGGCTACAAGATCAGCACCAGCGCTGCGCACAACTATACTGGCATCGTCTTGGTCGAGGCGGCTACGCTCTGTTGGGGGGAAATGTTGGCTGCGCATCGGAAAGACCAGATAATCATACGAGACGATGCCGGCGACAAGAATGGTGGGTGAAGTCATGGGCGCTACTGAGAGCGTGAGGAATGCAGGTGATGAGCGCGTGACGCCGCGTTCTTGTTCATGTCGCGTGGGCGCTTGCCCGGTTGGCTGTCAGTTGTCAAGGATACATGATTGTTCTAGCTGATAACAAGAGAAATGAAGTTGAGGCGGGCTAGATGCACGGATTCTTGGTGAGTTTGAGGCAGGACACTATTAGGGGTCGCATTTGGGAGAGGCGCAGCCCTAAGCCACGATTAGCTTGCAATTTTGCCGGGCCTTCGTGCAAATCCCACTGCAGCCAGCGCATACACGGTGAAGGGCCACATGCAGCACGCCACAATGCACGAGGGACAAAAGGATGGACTGATCACAGTCATGAACGCAGCCTCACACGGGACAGATCTGCAAGCGTGCGGTTGCACTGCAGGGTGAGAGGTAACAGAGCCGCCGGAATAACGGTACGCATGAAAGAAACACGAAATGCAACACTTCAGCATATTAGTCAAACGAATAAAAATCTATCATTTTCCTTTGCATCTCAAACCGCTCAAATTTCGCGGCGAGCTGTCTCAACACCATGATCATGCATCGTATATCTACTCGTCATGCTCGTCGATACCAGCCCATCTCGTTGGCATCCTCATCCTCCTCGAAAGTGTCCGCCGGGACCTGGTAAAGGCGGATGGTGGGCTTGTTGGGGTCCTTGACAAGCACGAACTTGCCGTCGTCTTCGCGCATAACAAGGTCGACGAAGGTGCGGACAATAGCCCAGCCGTTGTTGACGTTGAGGTTCATCTGGCTGGCGAACTCGCGCGGCTTGTAGCCAAGCACGCCGAGAACAACGTGATCGGTGTTGCTCTTGGGGTTGGTACGGGAGACGAAACTGGAACGTATTAGCATGGTCATTTCTTTCTGTTACGATTCAGCATTCGACTTACCCAAGCTTCATGAGGTCGGCCTTGGCGAGGATGGACTGAGTGGTCCAGCGAGCAAGCTTGCAGCTGTTGTTCTTCATCTCGGTGGCAACAACGGCACCACGCTGAGAAGCCAGCTTGGTCCTCCAGTCGAGAGCACCGCCAGAGCCTTGTGCCTTGTTGTCGAACTCGTTGAGAGCCTTGATGACGAGGTACTGGTCCTCGCCGCTGATGCTGTTCTTCACCACGGCGTCCAGCTCGGTACGAACGACCAGATTGAGGGGCTCCTCGTCACCACCAAGAGAAAGATCGAAGCGGCGGTACTTGTAAGCCTTGGACGCAGGCGGGTCGGTCTCCTCGGCAGCGTTGTAGAAGGGGTGCTCGTTGGCCATGTCGACCTTTTGGTTCTCCTGGACAACCTGCGAGGGGAAGACAGTGTTGATGTGGGTGGCCTCCTCCTTAAGGGCACCAGGAGCGTTGATCTGGTCCTTGTTGCCCTCGCTGATCTCGAGCGGCGCATCGGCGGCGTTCTCGTTCACAGTGACCATGTCCAGGCTGCTGCCCTCACGCTTGTCAATGAAAATCTTGTTGCCCTGCTTGACCATAACGAGATCCCAACTGTACACACTGCGAGTGGCGCACATGAGCATAGAAAGAATGTTGTCGGTAGCGAAAACGGTGGCCTCGTCCTTCTCAGCCAGTTCCGAGATCACAGGGTCGTGAGAAGTGGTCACGTTGTAAGCAGCGCGGTCGTCTACACCCAGCTTCTTTGCGCTCGCGGGAGCACCGGGCTGCTTGTCGTAAGAGCGGTCGTAGTAGTAAAGGAATCCATGGTCTTCGAGATCCTCGCCATCGCCAGTGTCAAGGCTGAGCTTAAGGAGACGGCTGAAGTCGATCTCCTCGAGCACACGCCATGAGTCCTTGGGCTGAACAGAGGCCTCGCGGTTGCGCTGGGGCTTGTCCCAGTCCTTCCAGCCAAATCTCCTGCCTCCACGTCCACCACCACGGCCGCCGCGAGAGTCGTAGCCTTGTTGTCCGCCACGTCCACCGCCCACGCGCTGGAAAGTACCCCTGCCGCCGCGAGCGCCGGCCGCACCTCCGCGCTGACCGCCACGTCCGCGGAAAACAGCGCTTCCTCTTCCGCCAAAACCTCTGCCGCGAGTCGATGTCTGGGAGCGGTCGACCAGGGAGAAGCTGCCTTCCTCGTTCTGACCCTCGATGTTGAAAACGGTCTGGAGTCCGCCGGCGCCGTAGATCTGGTCGCGGTACCTCTGCTGGTACTGTTGTCTTCCACCGCGTGCGTTGTCCTTGCCCTCAGAAGTCCAGTCGGCCATGCGACCCAGCTTGTCGCCCTTGGAGAATGGCGCATACGGGACGCCGTTCAGGGTGGTCTCGGCGGTAGTCGGGGGTCCCCATGCCGAATCGGTCGAGGGGAGGGAGTTGACCAAGTCGCGGAGAGAATCGAAGGTGGCCATGTTGTCGTGTTGGATCTGGTCCTTGCGCTCTCCAAAAGGCTCGATGGCTCGTTCTTTGGAGGTTCTTTTCCGTTGGACGATTTCCAAATTCTTGCTTGGCGCGATGCCAGAATGTGGGGCAAAAAGCGACGGGAGAGCCCGGAAGTCAGAATTCAAGCGTCCAAACTGAGATTCGAGCAACAACACTTCAGACGTGACTTCCAAGTCTTGTATCTATTAACGTATATTCTTATGCAGCATTCTTTTATCTGTTATAGAGTACAATAGAGGCTATATGAGAGTACCGCACAACGTGGGCACTGCGCTACCACCAACCTATCTCTCATGCTCCAAGCCTGCTATGGCCTTTGTGAATGAACGCGGGTCGAGGCATGGTGACCCGAACGGATCTGCGCGTGCATACTACCGCGCCCAGCTCAAAGAAGGATGATGAAAGGTTCAAAGCGCAAGCACAGGCTTATGGCATCTTCACAGCGGCGACAAGTCGTGTAATAATTCATTTCAAACATGACTCACTTCCAACGGATGACTTGCATTCGACATCACATGCAGGTCATGTATCCGAAACCACCAGAGAAGAAATTCGCCGCGTACCCTACCAGAGGTCAAAGAACGACATGGAAATGCCTTATGATCCTACTACTTTTCTGGAAGAAACACAGCTTGGATATACTGCTTTGGAAAGCCAACTATTCATTCCATCATCTAGGCCTACCGACAACCGACAAGGATCGCAACGCGTCGTCGAAAGCAAACATATCGCCGAAACACATCACTCTGAAAATGGACAGCCGGATTTTGTTCATTCGGATGAGGGCGAGAGTACCTCAACTCATCAAGTTCCCAGCCAGTCATCGTATCTCCATTCTCCTGTCCTGGATCGCTCGACAAAAAAGCCGAGGCTGAGCGGGGATAATCGGCGGCTTTTCCAGACTTCCAAAACCTTACTGCCACCGTTTGCACCATTGCAAGAAGATGCCAACTCTGCTACTGCGGGTTTCGTCTGCGTTGATAAGGCTCCCAACATAGGCCTTCAAAACCAACACCACTCCCCAGTTTCCGGGAGTAATTCTCTACCTGGCGATGATGTTACATCTGAGTTGCCAAGTTCGTACTCTTTGAGTGACATGACATCTGGAAGCTCAAAGAGCAAACATCAAAGCATCCAGCGATCTACGAGCGACCCGGGCCCTTCGCCCTTGAAGCTTATTGAGTCCAACAATGAAGCCGCGGATGGGCTGTCGAAGCCTCCCGATATCCTGCCGTCACCTCGCGATTACCACAAACCCAGTGAAGCAGAACCGTTGCGAAGGCTGGAATCGCCAGTTCGTGCTACTCTTGCAAGCAGCAAAACCGTTGTCAAGGACTTTGCCAGTCATGAAGCGGAGTCTAAACCACCAGCCGATGGTTTAAATCAGCAGATACATCCAGATCTACCAACATCAATCCGAGCACCTCCTCCGCAGCCATCAATACAGCCCTTCGAAACTCACATCACCGAAGCCTTGAAATACCTCGGAGAGAACAAAGGACTCACGGAGTGCTACAAGCCGATCTCAGTATCCCGCGAGCTCCGACAGTCAGAGCGTGGATTTTGGAAGTTCAACATCGGCTCGTGGCCTGCACAGCTACAGATTGATTTCTTTCAATTCCTTGCGAGGATGATCGAGGCTGGCAGAGTCGGATGGGGCATATGGTGTGTTCGAGAAGCTCAATCTCTCGATGTACAGGTATTCTGCTGGGGCGAAGTGTTGAGGCATGTGTACCTCATGCTATACGTGGCGAGCAAGAGCAAGGTGCGCAAGCTTGGACTGAAATGGTTTGACTCTGAGGGGAACGTTGTTGTGCAAATGCGTGGGACAGACGAATGTGGTAATCTGGGCAAAGCAAATTGAGAATCAGGTCAGAACACTTAGGATTTAAGGAAGAGAGCTGGAGTGATCACTAGACTATCAAGCTGCATTAAGCATCATCGTTCAATTGGCTGACTGCAAAAATTGACCGACAAGCCAAGCAACGATCAACGACAAATCCTTGCAGTCATCTCTGAGCCTACTGATCGCAATAGACCGATCGCCCAGCGTCCTCGGACTACATTACCACAACTCGACAGCCACGTGACAACTTTGTCCCGCCTTCCAAGAGCCAAGCTCGGCTCTCGTCCAGACAGAGCAAACGGCCAAGTTACTTTCCCTCGCCTCGCAAGTTTCCCTATTTCTTGCCACATCAATTGACTCACCGAATATATGGGTACTTAGGAAGCACTGCAATCGCTGTTGCCAGAACTCATCGTCGTATGCTTCGCATCCAGCTCTCCTACACTGATCATTTGTTGAAATTTCGGAATATTACCGCTCTCATGTCTCTACAAGACCTCCCATTAGAACTCTTGGAAAGGGTTGTCGTTCTACTATCGCTCTCCGACATTTGCTCTCTTCGACTGACAAATAAGTGCCTTGCTCTGAATACCGTCCAGAAGCACTTCAAAGGGTTCTTTCGGACGAGAAGGTTTGCAATCACCGAACGAGAACTTCGCACATTCGTCGCTGTAACTGCTTACGACGGCCTCGCATGTTTGGTTCAGAACCTGACCCTTGTCGCGCCAGTGTACAATACTTTGGAACTGTCCACTCAACTGGAGGAGAAGACTGCAAAGCGCGCAAAGCTGGTCGATAATGGCCATTCCGCTAAAGTAAAGTGGCACGATTTGACAGAAGAGGAGCTTCAACAGGTCAGACTTGATCTTGAAGTTCTGAAGGAGAGACGAACCGAGCAGCTCGACATGCTGCATCGCCAATGTGATGTGGAGCTGCTTGGGCAGGCATTCTCTAATCTTGCTGCGCATGGAGTTTCTCTTCGCATGGTGCGGACTGAGTTAGAGATCTACAAAGACGACACGACCACGCCCCTCCTGCCGTTTTTTGGAGGCCACGAGAAACCGATCTGGACCTCAATAGCCAGCATCAGTCACACATTGTTCGCATCCTTGGCCGCCTGTGAATTGCCTGTCCAAAGTCTAAATCTGTTCAATAGCACTCGGATGCTACGCTGCAGTGTCCCTTGCAACGAGTTCAACAGCGATGACTTCGCCTCTGCCAGGCTTGGTCCTTCACTCGGCCATCTTACGGAACTTTCGTTGAGGATCTCGGGCAAGCTTATCGAACGAAGTCCTCCTAGAGGAATGGTAGAAGATACCGAAGACTCAGATTTCGATGGCTTACAATCCATGCTGCGAGCCTGCTCCGGAGTCCGGAAACTCGATCTTGTCCATTTCTGTCCGGACTGGATACCCGACACGAACGTACTTTGCGGACGCATAATCCGAGCGATGGGTGAATCAAGCTTGCCATGTCTTGAGTCTCTTACGCTACAAAACTTCGTAGTCACCAAGGGTGAACTGCTCACGTCGTTAAAGGGCTTTAAGGCCTTGCGGAGCCTTTCACTTTGCTACATCAGGCTCACAGAAGGCAGCTTCAAGCGCATCCTTGACTACTGTACCATGGAAGCAGCCATGGAGGAAGTAGAGCTCGACCACTTAGTCGAGAACGAAATGGTCATGTTTGAGCCTCCTTGGGTGGCGCGACCGACACGCGTACCAGGCATTCCGTCTATCGATATTTATGAGGATACACGCGCTTCCTACAGGCGTCCATCGGGCGATGCAGCATGCCGTCAGATCAAATACTTCCTGTACCATGGCCGTACTCAGGACTCAGGGGTCATTAGAGATTGGCGTCAGGACCACAAAAATCGGTTTGGTCCACTGTCTCCGGATGGGAAGGCATCTTGCCTCCAACCATATGTTCGTCCCGAGAAGACGTGGCGTCACCATTAAGGCGGCAATCCCCGCAACTAAAAGCGTTACGCAACATCTCGAGTCTGGGTGTTTAAGTGGTCTCTGAAAAAGGACCTTATTATTCGAAGTAACAAGTTCACATTGGCAACGCAGTGGAACGGTGAAGAGGAATGGTGAGAACACACCAGCAGCGCACTGTTGGCTGGGCTATCGAGTCGCAGATGGTGACAACATGGCCGCACATATGGTCAACGTAGAGAGGAACGGCTTCACTTTCATTAACGAGCCTACGTACGAGCATATACGCACTGAGACCAGCTTGTTCAGACATCTTTAAGCTCATCTAGATGCTGGGCCATCTTGCTTTTGCCTGACTCTAATCATCGCCAGCGGCTGGCAAAATTCTGCGACACAACGTGCCGTGTCTGCTTCGCCTGCAACAGAAATTTAGCCACCACGAGCTGTTACCGAGCCTGTACGCCGCATGCTCATTTCGCGAAGCACTATCGTTTTTGGCCGAGACGACTAACTTTAGGCGAGTTTTTCTAAGGTATGAAATATTGTTGATCGCACATTGCATTGAAAGGTTTGTGGAAGGCTAGACCTGAATGCGTCTCGATTCGATCAACATCGACCATACGGAAGAACCACCACGTGTCAATTCTCTGCTCTTTGTTCCACGACTACGATGTCGCCGATACGCAGGCTACTGTAATTGGTCGAGAGTGGCCTCCTACATACCGAACGCCTCTCGACTTTCGAAATCCATCTATCCTAACACAATTCTACAAGATACCTAGTTTGCAACAGATTGTGATGCCAGGGATCCATCAGCCTCGCATCACTTCGATACAGTTGCCTTTGAGTCATGAAATCACACCGATCTGGTCATGAAACGGCGACTTGCTTGTGCTTACAAGCGTGTTGCTTGGAGATGTATGTGAACTTCGTCCCACGGTCAAAGTCATCTGACTGTAAAGTGGCATTAAGTGAATGAACTACATGACGAGGGGGTATCTAGCGTATAGCAAAGAACGAACGAATGGCAGACTCCACATCCCAAAAAGAACACCAACCCCAACAAAGTAGCAGCGACCAGCGCGAACTACCTTGCTTTCTTCCCTTCTTCTTCAGCCTCCTCTTCACATAAGTCATAGCAGCACCAACATACACATCCCTCACATCCTTTTCCCTTCAAACCTCAATACTTCGACCCATAAGACTCCTTTCTACCACCCCTCCTCCCCCTCCTCCCCACAACACAATCCACACACCAAACAACCGAAGCCAGCAACAACAACGCCGTCGCCACCCACGTAATAATCAAAAACTTGTTCCCCCTCTGCGCGCTAATCCCCACCCTCTCGCCCTTCTCATTAATCAACTGCGCCGCCTTCACCGCCACCGCAGTGGCAATCGCAGACGCAATTCCAACACACAGAAAAGCCAGCACGTCCACAACAACATTGACACTAGCACTCAACCTCCCCGCCGTGAAAACCCCCACCAGCGCAGCCACGAGCGCCACGAACGCAAACGCAGCGCCCAGACAGTACAGCACGAACATCGCATTCGCGGCGACTTCCAGCGCGCGAATCCCATCATCCACCTCCTCCGGCCAGAGATCTTCCAAATCGACCAGATCCCCGTTGCCCGAAGCGTTCAGCTCGCGCTGTAGCGTTTCGCGCGGGTTGAAAGAGTACATGGCCGTGCGGTTGGAGCAGTCTGTGACGTTGCGGCTGATGTCGGAGCGGGAGACGGTGGCGTTGGGGAGGTCCGTGGGGGTGTAGAAGCCCTCGCAGAAATTGAGCAGGTGGGCGCTGTAGAAGTCGTGCAGGCCGAGGTCTTGCGCGAGGGAGTTGATTTGGTTGTTGATTTCTTCTTGGGCGCTGTTGGTTAGGTCGTCGAAGAAGGAGACGACGGGGTTGGAGGATTCCGAGGAGGTGGTGTTGAGGAAGTTTTGGCCGATGCGGGAGGTGTTGAGCTAAGATGGTGTCAGCGGGAGGTGAGGTTGGTGAGGTGAGGTTGGTTGGTTTGGGGGATTCTTACTGTTACGATGTCGTAGTCTTGCATGAAGCCTTGCTTGGAGCCGGCGAAGATGCATAGGAAAGTAAGGATTAGTGCTGCTGTCGTGAACAGCACTGGGATGAGGGCGGAGAACCGCATATTGTGTGGTTAGGTAGTTTAATGGAAAGGTGTGGCGAGGAAAGAGTAGTGTATATGCGCGAAAGGAAGGAGTTATGTCCCAGGTGCTAGGTACTGAACGATGTGATGACAAGACAAGCTCGCGTAGCCTTTGTGTCCTTATGTGTTACCCACGCAAGGGAGAGGTATGAACCAAACGCGTGATGTCCTTTATTATGAAGAAAAACCTACCACACCCAAGCACCTACAACAATATATTATGTGCGCCTTCTGCGTCACCGAGCGATCGGCCATGACAGACAGCCAGGCACAGCACATGCGGTGAAACCTGTTCTTGGGCACCAAACAAACACAGGCCGTGAGTCGTCTAAATCTGGTATGCGAGCGAGTCGCGCGCATAAATGTCAAGTGACGTAGTTGGTATAGAAAAGTGACAGAGGTGGTTGGTCGTTGCCAGGGGTGCGGCCCTGTTTCACAGGCTGGCCCTGCATGACAAGTGACAGGGATTCGTTAGCGCTTGTCACCTGTGTGTGCTGGCGGCTTTTCCTGTGGCTTCTGGCCAACTTTCTTGTCGGATGGCGGCTGTGTCTCACAACTGGCTTTGAGGAATGGGGTGATTGGCGTACAAGTGAGGTCGTTCAGGGGTTGATTTTTGTTTGTTGATTTGGTGGTCCGTTGATTTTGGGAAGTAAAAGAAATTTAATATCGCCTTATTAGAGACCTTAGGGTTCGCAATGCCTTTGCCTAGAGATACACAACAACCATCGAACTAATACATCGCAACATTCAAATATCGCCTTGCAATCATGAGGTCTCCAGACTGTCGCCTTCACCAGAGTATCGCCTCGCCTTGGTGTCCCCTCCCTCGGCAACCTGCAGCTCAGCATCTCTAGGCCCAAAGCCACCCCAGCCATCAAAGTCGTCCGCAAACTTCACCGCCGCTCGCAGGTAGAAATTGTTCGGATCGCCCCACGTGGTGCTGGCCTCGCGCATGCTCCTCAGCGCTTTGACGTAGTGTGCATCGGTCCTGTACTTCCCTTTCAGCGCTTTGTCGGTGACGTACTTCCAGTCGCGGTTCTCGAGCTCGACCAGCTTGATGGTGTCGATGTTAATGCGCGGGCGGAGTTGCGCGATGAACACCAGGATCGTGAAGAGCCACCACTGGCGTATGAGTGGGAGGTGGAATTTGTAGGGGAGTATTGCGAGGAGTACGCGCACGGCGTGTGATGTGTTGAGGAGGTGAACGAGGAAGAAATCGAATTTTGCGTCGGTTTGCGCGCCGTGTGGTGGGTGTGAGGTGACGAGAAGTGCCACGGCGAGTTTCTGGCTTTCGGCGAATCGGTTCTTTGCCTGCTTTAAATCCCATGAGTTCCAGTATTCCAAGACTGCAGCAGCCGCTTTTTCGTTTGCCAGAAGAGTCTCGATGTTGTCACTTCCTGGCTTGTCGAAGAGACCATCGAAAGTCTTGTCGTGCGTTATGCGGTCTAGGATTGTGAAGAGGCTCTCTGATGGGTTTGCTGCGGGTTTGGTGTATTTTGGATCGTCTAGGTAAATGTGCCAGTCATTGTAGAAGCAGGCCGCGAGACCTAGCGCTTCTATCGCCACTGTCCGCGAGGAAAGCTCGTGTGCATAGCCCAGGTGGATCAGTGGGTGCCCAAGGCCGGAGATGAGGTTGTTGATGAGCGGCTCTTTGCCTTGCAGCAAGAATTCCTTCAACAACTCATGCCAGTCGTACCCGTACTTCACAAGTTGGTCTTCGAAGAAATCCACAAATGCCCGCTGGTACCTGTAGGTTTAGACATCAGCTACGTGATCACCTGCCTTTCCACAAAGACAACATACTCCCGTTTGCCCAGAAAGTCTCTCCAGTCATGCCTCGCAATCTCGCCAGGGCTGTCCTTCCATGGCTCCAGGTGCTTACTCTCAGCCTCCGAGATATGGTTGAGCTCGTCCGACTCTGCTCCTAAGATGTACGACGAACCCAGAACATGAGGCAGGTGGTTGTGAAATTTCAGGTTGTTGTATATGATGCTGTGATTGATATGATTCGCTTTCAGCAGATGCTTCAGCGTCCTCGCCTTCTTCTCAGGTTGGGCCTCGATCTCATGCGCCTTGACTTTAGGCAGCTTGATGCCGCCGGCGCCACCGGTCCAGCTGCTGAAGTCGGGCAGGGATGGGAGTTTGAATTGGAGCATGTCCGATGTGAGCAGTGTATTAGGTACGATAGATTCTTAGGAGGAAGAGATGGTGACTCAGCGAGTAGTATATGTAGTAGGAATATGGTTTGACGTGTGACCGAGCGGTTCTGTGCCCTTTTGTCGCATGACGTTCTCCGCTATTCGCTCAAAACGGTCGTGAAGCTGGGGAGAGCTTCAGCGAATGAAGCTGCTCGTACGAGAGCCAACGCTTTGCCCTACGGCCATAACATCTCACTTCATTTCAACCATGTTTTCGCCCACGAGTTTGAGCTCACAATACCTGAGCTTGTGCAAATAGAGACAAGTATTAGTAGAACTGCGCGAAAAGTAAAATCCACAATAAGGTGACCGTCTTCCCTTGACTTAAGTAGGTCGTGTGCATTTGCAGTCAGGAAAGACGAAGATCACCAGAGGAAACATAGAGGGTAAAAAGAGCTGAGCTTTGTACAATGTTAGAGGGCTTGTCGTCTTCGATAATCTAGTTGTACAGATACAACATTCCTTCTCCAAATCACTAAATCTACTCCGTCTTGCCGGTCTTGCCCCTGAAGTCCCAACCGTTCAGGTAACCACAGCCAGCACTGAGGTAGCTGGCAAAGGTCAACCAGCCAAGGTAAGGGACGAGGGCGTAGCCAGCACGCTCATCCACCTGGCCCCAAACGTAGATCAACCAGCCAGTGACACCAGTCAGAGCAACGACGTCAACAGTGGCTTCGATGGGGCGGTTGAAGCGGAAGAACAGTGGCATCCAGATCAAGTTTAGGCCGAGCTGGATCGTGTAGAGGGTGGCGCCGTGTCTTGCGAGGTTGACGGTGTTGGGGTTCGCGCTGGTCGTGCCGACTGTCCAGGCGCGGTGGGCGGCGTAGCCCATGAGGCCGTAGAGGATGGTCCAGGCAGGACCGAAGACCCACGCTGGGGGACGTCCGGGGCTGTGGTAGTGTTCTGGTTAGAAGCCAGTCTGGCAAGTCTATGGCATATAGGGTTTGTTTACTATAGTAATGTTAGCTCGTGTGCATAGCAAACAGTGCAAGCATATCTAGACTTACCGGTTGCTTCAAGGCGGCATATTGCTTCTGGGTCTCTTTAGCTAAAGGATCGTGTCAACATTGCTTCTAGTGATGATTGACCTCTCTGTTCTTACGCTGGGTCGAGAAGCCAACAGCTGTTCCGGCGGCAATGGGCAGGAGGATGGACACGGCGGCGTTGTCGAACAGCACAGACGGCAGCGTCAAGGAAGGGATGTAAGTAGTCATGATTGCAAATACTGCAGTTCAATATGTCTGTTTGAAAGAACACGTCTCGAAAGCATATGTACCTTACCTCTCACAGCAATGCCAGTGCTCAATCCACTGTTTGGCCTCGGTTTGCCGACGCTTCCGCCCGCGGCGCCCTGCGAGCCAAACCAAGCCCGCCCCAGCCTTTCTCCACGCAAGCAACTCTCAGCTGGAGGTTCCCATCTCCATCTCCGACTCTCACAACTCACGACCGACATCCTCCAACCTCAGCCGCTTCACCACCAGCGCGCGCGCGAGGCAATACCACCGCCGCTCCTCCTCCTCCTCCTCATCCTCTCTGTTATCCTCCATTCTGTCAGTGTCTTCCCCCTTTCAAGTCTTCTTCCTTCCAGGGCCCGTCGCCTACTGCACCCTTGTCCTCACATCTCCACCGCGCTCGCGCCATGTTGCCGCCGAGCAGTTGTCGGGCGCTGCTGGCGTCCGCAACTGCGACGACGATGACAACGACGACGACAACAATACCGCTTGCGATTGCACTCTTCTTTACTTTCACTTGATCTTCTCTATCTTCTTTTCTGCCACCTCTACTACACTTACTGCCTCTGCATTTGCTGCGCTGCCACCACCAGTCGTACCATTGGCGTTTGTTCGTCCTAATCTAACGGCAAACAGTCCTCCCATCACCTCCTCCGCACATCTTACCAAGTGCGCCTTCAGCAACGGCCGGCAAAAACACATACCCAGCGGCCAATTGCGACGCAACAGACCGCACCTCTTCGCCTGCAGTCTGACCTCGGTGCTTTCCCACGCCTCGGCCGATGGAGCTCAGCCAACTCTAGAGAAGCAACTCGTCTGAAGCCAGCAGACTTCCTCTCATTCATTCGACATGGATTCTTACAGCTCCTACTCGCGCGGCACTCCTGACGCTGCGCCGCTGTCGCGCGTCTCCACACGTGAGCGCGACGACTACCGCTCGTCGGACGCCTACCGAGACAACAGACGCCGCTCTCCACAACCCGGTAAGTACTGGCACTATGATCATGACAGTTACCTCAACAGCTTACACACGCAAGACCGCCGCCGTGACCGCGACGACCGCGACCGCAGAGACCG
>MSJI02000693.1:0-35892 GCA_001931905.2 Cladosporium sp. IMV 00045 | reverse complement strand
TAGGGATGCATACCATAGTAGAACATCCCATCAAAGATACTGCAAGCCGGGGTTGCATGGACTTTAGTATTGCGAAGGCCAGGTATTGCTGCGGTTGCTCGATCCTAACAAAGGGCTTGTAACCAACTTTCGTGTATGAAGTCCAACACGTCTACAAAGCGAGCGGTCTCGGGAACTAAATCGCCGAAGAGCTTTGTTCCTGGGATTCGCTAGGTTTAGAAGGCATATAAACCTGCTGTGGGGGTGGCGAATATAGGTTGCGGGTGAGAGGTGCCAGATATTGCGTCGTGTATACAGGATTACCAACGATACAAACTGCATACTTGGCATGCCAAGAGGCTCGTGTCGGAAGGGCTCCGAAAGATGTGCATGCTCCGCGTGGACAAATCGTCACTTAGCCAAGGCAAAGTGTGAAACTTTGAAGGTGCCGCAGCTTTGCTAAAGCGTCGCCTTCTGTACTAGCCTCCTGCGGTCTTTCTTTTGTTTACCACATACGTATTCGCAGGGTGTCTGGCCATACGTTTGTGACAATTAGACGTACTATAATGCCGCGCAATTGTATCCGTTGAGTCACTTACCGGTCAATGGATATTGGTCACAAAAGTCTCACCTGCATGTGGCCGGTTGTGGGCAAGGGTGATTGGCGGCCAGTATCAGTTTTAAAGCTCAGCGGCCCACGTCCCAACCTAGCGTAGAGCCCGCTCCTTAGTCATTTCTCATCACACCTTACCGATAGCACGTTTTTATCATGTGCTCACGTAGACGAACGGAAGCTCATATACACAATCACATTATGGCGCCGAAGGATGTCTGGAACAATCACTCGCCCGCCCAGATGCAGTATTCAGTTAGTGCCAACACGAATACACCGTTGTTATATAGCATGCAAAAAAGCGTAAAAGTTACTCTTTGCCCCGTCTACAGTTACCCACAGCGTAGACAGCCATCCTGTGACAACAGTGCCCTGCCCTGCAGCTGGAGCAAGTATCATGGGAGCACCCATCGGGTGGGGTTTGTTATAGGTGTACGCTTTTACACAAGTTAGTTACATACACACGCATTTGCATCACAGTGGGACCATACAACGTTTCAAACAGGAGACGACACAGTAGCTACCTCTTGCATGACCAGTGGCTGAGGAGGTACAAAATGTGCTTCTCCCCAGGCTCTGTACGAAACAAGCAACGTGTGGGTTGCGTGAGACTCGGCCTTGGCCGTTAGGCGGGGAAATAGAGTTTTGCCGAACGGCATTACTGCCGTGCTTCCTGCTCAGCTCGTCTTTTTCGTCCCCCTCGCATCCCTGCTGCCGGGCAGGTACAGTATTTGCGGCCTCGCTTTCGTCATTGTTTCTGTTTCACTCAGCAACAAACACCATGCGCGCACGCTGCTCTGAAATCGCATTGTCTGAGCCCAACCAGCCACTAAGCCACCGTTTCTTCAGAACAACCCTGATCCTCACCAGCAAGGTCTCCTCTCGACCACCGCAATCCTTCCAGCATTCCCGCTAGGCCAGCCTGGCCCAACAACATCGTCCAAATTCGCCCCTCCAGCCGCACTTCATCCTGAACACCACCTGCCTGGCATATAACCCTATCGCCACATTCGTTGACTCACAGCGTACGCGGCATCATTCTTCCTACGTGCCTTCTGTCACAGACTTGCCCTCGCAGCACTCCACTGAGACGACCTAGTTCACTGCCAATTTTAGTCCTGACAGCGCCAATAGTGTCATCAACTACTATGCTTCGTCAGGTACGCCGTCTTGCCCTTATCACAAATCTGCGGAAGGCCGCTTTCTTTTTTCTCCTTCCTTGTCTACATGCATATGCACAATCATTCCTTAACAGGTCTAGCTAAGTGAACATAGGTCTATCGCCCAAGCGGTCATGAGTCGGCAGCAATACCCTCCCACCTCCACCTATCAAACGCCACAATCCAGCCCGCCGGCATCAATCCATTCGTGGCAGCATTATGTCCAGGGTCGCCCGTTGTACACGTTTCCACCAATATCCCAATCCGTGTACTATGTCGAACCCTACCAAGTACCGCAAGCACCGCAGTATGCCCAGCATCCGCAGGCAAACTTGTACTACCAGCCCATGACATCTGCACCCGTCTTGGTGTGTCACCAGCATCCTCAACCTCAACAATCGATGCAGCAGACTCCGCATTCAGTCCAGTCACAGCCGAGCATGATGGACTCGAAACCTTCACCTCAGCCGTCTACCCGGCGTTCACGTTCAGTCATTCCTCCTACCCAGAGAACGCCACATACACCATCCGGCTCGACGATGGCAAACATCGGAACCGGGTCTGCTGGATCTGACCCAACTTCAAGTGCTGCCCCAGGGCCAATCCCTGCCGCCACGCCAATAGTAGTACGCCAAGACCAGAGCGGTATCAAATGGATCTCATTCGAATACTCCAGAGATCGCGTAAAGATGGAATACACCATCCGCTGCGATATTGAATCTGTCAACATCGATGAGCTCTCTGCTGAATTCAAGCAAGCAAACTGTGTTTATCCTCGAGCGTGCTACCAGAAAGACCAATACAGAGGCAACCGGCTTCACTACGAAAGAGAGTGCAATGCCATGGGTTGGGCATTCGCACAGCTTAATCCCAATCTCAGGGAAAAGCGTGGATTGATTCAACGTGCGGTGGACAGCTGGAGGAACAGCAATCCGGACCAGCGGCTACGGAGTCGACGAGTACGAAGACAAGCAAGGATTCAAACGAGAAAAGTAAGCATTGCCCAGTGCCGCCAGCCACCCTAACGGCCCTCCAATGCTGCCACCACGCGGTTTGTCTCCTGTCAGAGCAGGCCTCCCGACATGGATCCTGGAGCATGGCAAATGCACCACCGTGGCGCTGGAAGCGGACTACAGTGACGACGTTATTGGTATGTTTCATTCGATGTGATGATGACACGGGCTCAAGTAAGATATTTTTTCACAAAGTACTAGGCTATCTATCAAATTGCAAAGCTGAAGAAAGAAAGAGGCGAGACAAGGCAGGACGGGTGACATGCAGCCTATATGCTGCATGTCGCCCGTCACGCCACTATCGTACGATGATCACATGCCGCATTCTGTAACAATGTAATTCCGCTTCGCCAGCAATACAGATGTCCAATACCAAAGGCATAGCCCAACGTCAGGGTGTAGCCTGTGACACACGCCTACGATGGAAAGTGTATACGGGTTGGACAACGACTCTGGGCTCGAGGAGAGCTCAGAATCTGAATATGAGCTATTAAGTGACAGCCAGGCAGACTGTAGCTCGCAGCAGTGCAGAGACGAGGGAGGTCCTGCGCCCGACCCGTTTCCTTCACCCTGTAATATCGAGGGAGTAATACGGAGGAAGCCATAGCGTAATCGGCTTCCCAATCGGAAGAGCCGGACGTAGAAGAAGATCATGCTCTTCCATGTCCCACGATACTTCACAGTCGTTGACCTACGTGCAGGAATATCGAATGGAGCCTTGTACGGTCGTCCGATAATTTGTCCGCGTAACCAGCACAACACTGAACGATCAGTATGGCGTATGGTGTCTTCACACCTGTCGAAAAAAAAAAAAAAAAAAAAAAAAAAAAAAAAGGCCACGGTGTTGTTCCTCGATATAATGACAGGGAAACAGTCCGCATGGGCCCGTTAGGAGGCCACGTCGGGATGATGATATACTAAATCAAATCAAATTGTGCAATCGAGTTGCGAATGAAGGTCGTGAATAGATCTGGTGCTAACAGGCTAGCGACTTCTCAGTCGTTTGGTACAGCGTAGTTCACGAAGAGTGCACTCCGACATTGAATGCCGCAAATGGGGAAGTACCTCCTGTTGCGAGCCTGTTTGCCAGATTGGTGTTGTACAAGGCGACCCCGCAGTTGCAATTCTGATGATCGAGTGCATGCGCACGAAGACTTGCGAGCCCGTTTCTTAGATCGTGCAACTGCTTCTTCAACGCCGCATTCATCATGCTCAAGTCGTTGCATTTGGCCTCAATGCCCTCGACTTCTTTCTTCTTCTTGTGCCGACACCTCATCGCCGCCAGCTTGTTCTTCTCGCGAAGCGACTGCGCTTTGCGTTCCTCGGCGATGAAATCGCGCTCAATCACTCCATAACTGTTTTGATGGCTGTCCTTCCTCTTCCTTTTCCCTCTACTATGCCTTTCGTTCGCGGCATTCCGGGCTCGTTGTGACCTTTCATTCTTCGGCTGCTCTGCGCACTGCAAGACGTTAACCTCGGGGCTAAGAGGCTCACAACTTCCAGGCGAAATGCCAGTGGGAAGAATATCAGAGTCATGTCCGCTAATACCGCCGAGGCCCATGCCTGACTGTAGACGAAGCTGTCCCGGATCCAAAAATGGAGTTGAAAAACCGCAGTCCTGCTCATGCGGCTCAGGATTACATGGATAAGTGCCCCCATCAGTAAAACTGAGTTACCATTAGTAGCTTTCGGGTGTTCTAGATGTTGTGCTTGTTGAACTTACTTGGAAACACCGCCATATGCTCCCACGGCCTGCTGATCCAATAACGGCATGTTATCCAAAGCTTGCTGCAAGTGACCCTCAAAGTCGGGTTGTTGGTACAGATCCATGTTCAGATGTCGAAAGCCTTGCACGGAGACGTCTATATACTGAAACCGCCGTCTGGTCGGCAGTTCAGGGGCTTCTTTTGGCTACTGAAAGACTGTGGCATGCAGATATGGACTGGTCCATGAGCTTCTGAAATGCAAGTCTGCGTATTGTGCGGAACAGTCAGTTCAACTGTGTTGCCTTCGACACGCCTCAGGATTCTGAGAATGCAGCTCAGGAACCGGCAAAAACTCAAAGCTCTGAGATCTACGACTACAAGGACTCTAGTACAACGGTTACTTCAATTATTGCTCGAGCTGTAGCGTCATAAAATAAAACAGTATACTTGGTAGACAAAGGAAAAAGCAGGGTACGCGCGAGACTGGACACAAGGAGCAACAGGAGCAGCTGAGCATAAAAATCCACTCCACGACTGCTCCCGGCTTGGCTTCGCGGACCGCGCTGTGAACTCTTGAGTGACGTAACAATCGAGGGGTACCATCAGTTTTCTTCGCCTAAGAGGTACAGTAGCTCCAACGGTCTGGGCGCGGTCGAAGGATTGGAGAGCTCTCGCACGTTCAGCGGACCTCTTGCTCCGGGTAACAGTGTTGAAAACGCTGTTATGATGCGGAGTGAAGTCCGTATCCCCTCTTCCACGTCATTCTCCTCGAGCCGCCAACCTCTGCCCTTGCATCGTTATCCATCTCGTTTGGTAGGGGAGTCGCAGTGGCCCCAATTTTCGACACCGGCATACAAGGAAAGCTTCAGTTTGCTTACGGAGGCTTGCCCGGTGCCCCTTATTGAGGCCGTTGGAAAAAGTGGGGTTGACTGACGGAATCGGTGTCGAATCTGCCGCTCTCACGCTGACCAGCATGGTCGGTGGTACACGGTGACACCCTCGATGCACAGGGCAGAAGTGCCATGCTAAGCATGCTTTTCGGGCCATGTTGTACTGTATGTCAACGTTAGCGTCAATGCTAGACAAATACCAGTTGACAATTACGACACGGTCGCAGCAACTATGACATGACAGGAACTTGAAGTCTTTCCACAAATTGAGTGACTTGGTGTTGTCTCTATGTGAAGCAACCACGATGTCATTGCCAAAGGCTTTGTGGAGGAGTGAGATATTGCAGGCCTTAAAAGAGTGTGGAGGTCAAGAAAAATTTGCATCGCGATTGTATGATCTCAAATCAGAATACCTGTCGAACTCTGCGACCACCACTCTGTCTACTCTGGCCTAAATGTCGCAATCTTTCCAAACGTATCCGCCATGCCCCAAATCCCAGCCCTCAAGCAACTCAACTGGACAATCTGCGAATGATCTACAAACAAATTTACATCCACACCAAGCTCCCTCACATACCAGTTGAACACTGCCGGCTCCGCCGCCTCGAACATCACTCGCTCCACCGGCACATCACGCAAGATACTCTGGATCACGTCCGTCCGCCACGCCTTCACGTTCTCGGTGATACCTTCAGATTCGATCATCATGCGTTCGACACCAGCATCAATGAACCGTTTCGCCATGCTTGTGACGCGGCTTGGGTCCGCCGTGCCAACTGACTCAAGGTCAGCGGCTGCGGTGTCCCCACCAGCGCCGAACTGAATACCTAGCTCAGGTTTGGCTTTGAGACCGGCCTTGTGCACGCGATCGACGAGGCGGAGCCAGTCATCTCCAGGGAGGGAGAGGAAACCGGACGAGATCTCAATCACGTCGAAGCTGGATGCGGGTTTTGCTCAGCACCATGATCTGTAAAAGACCCCGTGGTTCGTCGTGAGGAATGTGCATAGGGAGCCTCACCCGACATCTTTGCACTTCGCCAAATACCTGTCCACCGCACCATCCGCTCCCTGAGTGAGTACATGCTCCATCCATCCGCCCGTAGACACATAGACCCCATGCTCGTGCGCCAGCTCGATCAGCTCTCTCAGTTTATCCTCCGGGAACAAGCTGAAACTGCCGCCGGCGAACTTGAGTCCGTCCACATGGTGACCCATCGTCTCGAGGACGTCTGAAAGGTAACTTTTGCCCATAGCGGAGTAGTAGGGTCCACGAATCTCGGTGACGCCGGTGCTTCGCGGCTTTGTAGGGCGTGGGTTGTGGCGTACAAAGCCATAACCATTTTCCTTATCTTCTAGGAGAATTCCAGGACCAGTCTGTCCAGCCAGTGAGGGAGATGAAGAGAAGGAGCGGTCGAAAGGAAATTGGAAATGGGATTTGGCACGGCATTGTCGTAGGACGGTGTTTGTGAGAGCCTTGAAGGCCATCGTTAGCACAAGCTGATTAGTATTGAGACAGATAATTGTAGAAGCAGAGCTAAATTGGAAGCAAAGTGTGTTGCTGCCTGTCATCTTGTTCGTCCATATCTTCCATGATCAACCCCTCACGCCCCTCTTCAAGCGGCCATTCGTCATCGTGATCCAATGCCATATCCGCGAAGAGCCGCCGACAAACTGGGATAATGACGAGATGTACAGACTTCTTTACGGCTTTGCCGCCCAGCAAGGCCATCCTGCAAAGGCGGCGCGGATCCCTCTCTACAAGATATTCTCACACGGAATAACTTAAGTCAATGAACCACTAACCCTAAAACCCTACGCGTTTCCCTTTCCCCAGTGCAACAAACGCCGGGCCGTGCGCGAAGCGGGAAATGCGACGTATTTCCCGCTGAGATACTTTAGTAGCCGACCCAACCCTCCTGTCTCCGGCAGTGCACAAACTTGCAAAAGCATAGTTCTCAAAAACATGCCGACGGACAGTACCTTTGTCCGCACTGCAATAATTTCTACTTGCACGCGAAGAATTTGAAGCGCCATCTGTTGGTCATTTTCTCAAAAACCTTATTATTTCAGCGTATTGACCGGAAGTAGATACGGGCAACCGACCATACTCCTGCCATCTGTGCAAAGAAAACCTTTCGCATAGTGACATATCAAAGCGCCACTTCAAGAGTGCTCGACGGGTCGCGGCAACCCTACTGGCGCTAACCGCCTTGCGCACCAGCGCCGCCATGGCAATAGCGGCAACAGCTTGTCAATCAGTCCACCTACGTCGGTAGAAAGAATGACGTCAGCCACCCGGGCTTTCAGATTAGATGGTCAGAATGTTTGACGGGAGAGATGAGAGTGGCGCTGGCCATCAGGAACGATATGCTGGACTGGTACGTGCTGGAGGAGAGGACGGACCCGGTCAGCAGCCCATATGTGCAATGCTTGGACATGTGGGAGACCCAGCGGCGGAGAAAAGTACGCCGTACGAGATTGGTTAACATATACAACCGGGCGAGGATGGCAGACGGCGGCTACGCAATCGATCGTTTGGACTTGTCGCAGTTGATAGAGGGACGAGTCATCCTCACCGGAGACTTCAATGCGCGTAGCCCGGCGTGGGACCCGTGGGTGGCGAGGCGATGCAACGCCGGAACGACAGAAAAGCTCATAGAGGACCACGGACTGATCATCAACAACAACGACCAGCCAACGAGGCGGTAATCGACCTAACGCTGAGCAACATAAGTGTCGGAAGACTGCCTATGTGGGAGGTCGACGCGGACTCAGCCACCCCGTCGGATCATGAATTGATTGTCTTTTCGTGGACCCCGCCGTATATCGCCACACACACCAATGAACGACCGGTAATGTCCAGCTGGAGCATCGACAAGCTACTCGCGGATGAGCAAAGACTTGTAGAAACAGTGCGACACTGGGATCAGCTTGATCGAGAAAGGGCATGTCTCGGAGTCAGCACGGCAGCGGACGATCTTGAAGGCGAAGCGTGTTGGATCCAAGACAGCCTCAAGGCAGTCCTCGACAGACACGCTCCGAGAGAGCCCCTACACGCGCGATCGAAGCGATGGTGGACATATGAGATCAAGCAGGAAAGAATGAGATTTTGCCAAGCCCGACGCCAGTTCAAGGAAGGGACTGTGCACTTCACCGAATATCGCCAAATCAGAAATGCATATTACTGCCACATCCGGAGAGCGGAGTGCGAGACCTGGGAACGCTTCTTGGAGGGATTATTCCCAACGGATGACGACGCGCAAAACGTTGTCGACAGTGGCAGATGCTGGAAGGCACTGCGTTACAGCAAGCTGCAGACGCCTTCGTATACGCCAGCCATCAATGTTAGTGGCTCCGAGGGCCAGCCAGATTCAATGGCATCGAGCGCCGAGGAGAAGGAAGAGGTGTTTATGAGCCAAGCCTTTCCGCGCCAGACGGACGTTGGCGACGACATCGCTATACCGGATACTGTTGTCCACGTTGCCGCCAAAGCCGTGCAGGAAGCCCTTTTCGCACAACCGGTCAAAAAAGCACCAGGACTGGACAGCGTCGGCTCCAAAGCGCTCCGGCTGCTGTGGCAGTGGGCGGAGGAACGGATCGTTCCACTGGTCCAAGGTTGCATCAGACTTGGGTTCCACCCGTGCGCCTGGAAGACAGCCAAAGGGATCCTGCTGCGGAAGCAAGGCAAGCCTACCTACACGGTTGCCAAGGCATATCGTGTCATCAGCCTACTCAGCCGCCTCGGCAAAGTTGTGGAGAGAGTGGTGGCAACGTCGATTGCGTCCTTTTGTGAGACGAACGAGGCAGTGAACTTATTGGTTCGGTTGGTTACGGTTTTGGGGTCAAAACCGAACCAACCACTTTACGAGATTTCGTGAACCAAAATGACCATTGGAAACCACTTCCCAAACAGGCAAGTACCGCAAAATTCTCCATTTTCAATCTGTCTACATATCTTCCGTTGTGATTCCTGTTTCTTCGTTCCCCCAGACGCCATTTCCACTCACTGGACCCGCGTTTGCTTCAGGACGTCCGTACCAATTGTGAAGACATTCGGAAGCCTCTACTATGTCCTCCTTCAGACGATTGCGGCGGTAGCTGATCAAGTCTCGCGCGGAACTGAATGAGCGCTCGTTGTCGTCAGCCATCGGAGGTATGGCAAGCGTGTCGAAGGCCAGCTTTGACAGGTTCGGAAATTGGAAGCGTCGCTCGAGCCAGTATTGAACCGGGTCCACAGCGCCTTCTTCAATAGGATCGAGCGCCAGGTACGCTGTGAGCTCGTCTATGCTGGCAGGGCTGTGAGAGAGCTTCAAACGCTTCGCTTCCGCCTGCCTGGCAAAAGGTGAATCACGGAAGGTCGAAGGCAAGCCTGCGGCTACCCAAGGCTTCGGTCTCACATTCGATGGTTTGTACTCAGACTGCCACAGCTTCTCAACGTAGCCACGTACATTGGATACCCAGCCCACCTGAGTACTGTCTGTCCATTCTTGCTCAAACCAAGCAAGCTTATACCATGGACAAAGCATCGTGGCCGCGTATAGTAACGGCGACTCGTCGGCGCTGATGTAGTACTTCTCGCATTTGGCCCAGGCGGCCTCGCAGCTTTCGGCAAGCTCTTCAAATCCCCGCTCCCTTTTGAAACAGTTGCGATGCGTATCGATCTCGTTCAAGAGAACGTGTAGTGAGGGAAACCAGTCGAACAGGAAAGCCTTTCGGTGACCTTCGTTCACCATAGTGGTGGCGTAAAAGTCCTCAAGCAAAGTGTACAGTCGTTCCAATTGATCCCATTCGCACCTGCTCAAGGTATCGTCTTCCAACCGGCGGTCAGCCCCTACGGCTTGGTGTTGGTAACAGAACTCGACAATCCGCTCCCTGACGTTGAGTGCACGTCCGATAGCCATGAAGAAGCTATTCCAACGGGTATCGTTGTCTTCAATAAGCTGCTTCAAGATCAGCCGGCCAATTCGAGCTGGTCCGCCGTGTAGGCATGGCGACTGCTGTACATCTCATACTTACCTCGAGTTCATCCAACTTTGCAAGCTCCCCTCTTATCCTAATGCTTGCAAACTGCTCGCGCCGTTGAGGCGTCCAGCGAATGTACTTGATGATGTTGTGAAGCTTTCCCACGGGTCCGCGCGATCGCCATATACCCCCCGACTCTTCTTCGCTGACGTATTCAAGCTTTCGCAATGTCTTCTTCGATTCTCTCCCGATGAGTAGAGCACGGGCGCATAGGTTGACAACGTGTCCGAGGCAACGGAGTCTACGTTCTTTCCGCTGTGCGGTCGCAAGCTCCGGCGAGATGGTCTTTAGAACGGCATCTACGCAGGTGTCGTTGCTGCTTGCGTTGTCACTCATGAAATACCGCGTCTTGCCGTACTCGTGGAGGGTCTCAACGATCAGTGCAGCTTGGTTCTCTCCAGTGTGCGCTCCAAGTACACGCTTGAAGCCGATGAGGCGGCTCCGACGAGCACCGCCTTTGTCCAGGTAGTGCGCAAAGACTGAGAGCATTGCAAGATAGTTTGGCGACGTCCACATGTCGAAAGAGATGTGTATACCGCTGATAGATGTCCTCATCTCTTCATTGACCTTCTCTTTCTCTTCCTGGTGCGCATTCATGATCCACTTACGGATCGTTGCTTGGGCTAATGGAAGCAAAGCCGCGAGTCCTTTGTTGAGGTATGCAACGAGATCTCTGAAGTACCCGTTCTCTACCATAGAGATGCAGATGTGACAGTATACCAGCCATCTGATGAGCAGACGCTGGAACTCCGACTTCTTCGCCACCGACACCAGCGTGAACGTATTCTCATCGATGCCATGCTGGCCTGCGGGAGGATGAGACTTGGGTCGACCGTCACCGTCGATGTTATGATGACGAAGGAGATGCTGATGCGCGCCGGTGTTACCGCTGAGCTTCGGCAGAAGTTGCTTTCTCTTCTGCCGTTCACACTGGTAGCAGTAATATACTTCCTTTCTATCTCTGACACCAAGGAGCTTCTCACCAAAGCGCCAGATCGATGATTTCTTGACTCGCGACTCCTTGAGACCTGCCAGTGAGTCTGACCGTAGATACTCAACGCCACAGATCTTGAACCGATCAAGACGTTCGGCTTCATCGAAGTCTTCATGCTCGGGGTTGAGGACGGTGAGGTCGGTAGCGGCGCCAGACATATTAAGGAACGACATCATGAGTGATGCTCTCTATGAATCCGACTTCTGTTGCATACAACACGACATGATCGCGTCGGAGGACGCGCTACGCTGAGCTGAGGTACGTACCTACATACGTACAGCAGCTCGATGTCTCCGATGATTGGCACGCGAAGGTTACCGCATTGGGTACTGGTTTCCAATGGAAACCGAAGTCTTTGAACCGAAACAACCAGAAACATGACCAAGGCCGAACCGTAACCTACGAAAACCTACCAACTGAACCACAAAAACCAGATTGACCGAACCAATAAGTTCACTGTCGGTGATGTCGTCACGAGAGGCAGCCGCGGATGGTCGAAGGTCGACGTCGGACAGTGGTGCAACAAATGCATGACCGCCCTTCCTGCGCCGTCTACCAGGGCATGCGGTCGGCTGAGACGGAATCAATTGCTCTGATGGCAACTCGCGACATGCGTCAGACGAGGCATTTGCAGTATCCACAAACTCGGACCAGAGCCGCTCGGTCGAAAGCTGCAGATCGACAGAAAAAGGGAGATGCAAAACGTCTTTGTACACGCTTTCTCCGAGGAGATGAACGCGGACGCAGAAGTAAACCATCCTTTTCCACAACGAACGATATCGCGTACGTGTAGAGACGCGGCTTGGGAGTTCGAACGGCGACTTGTAGGACCGGCCGAGAAAGTGGCTACGAAGCCAACAGCGAAGTGAATGATCGGTGTGACGCGAGGTATCCTCACACCGCTCGAAAAATCGGTCGATTGCATCGCCCACCAAGGCCAGTCTTCTCTCGTCCGTAGCGGAGAACACGACCTTTTCCCCATGTTCACCACCCATATCGAAGCCGCCAGCGCGTGCCGCCGGAGGTCTCGACAATGCGACCAAGACAGACCGATCCGTACCTGAGAACAAATTTGTCCAGCCAGTGCGACGCATCCAGTTGCTGGATAGTAACGGATCCTCTCTATCGCCTGCTTCCATGGAGTGTTGGCGCCGGGCTACGCGCTCGGCTTCCTCTTTACGTATTTGTGACAGCCTCCTCTTCCTTCGCGGAGATTGTTCCACAACCGGAGGTCCTTCTTCCTGCCTAGTAGCAACGACCCAGAACTCTCGTTTCCCATTTTGAGACCAGCTCTGCAAACTGGCCTCGGCCCAGAGCGTGCCCTTGTCACTTTCGGTGTGACATTTCCTTTGCCCGTGCTCTTTGGCCATGTGGCGTTGTAGGAGATTTGAGCTAGTTGTTCGGTAGCGGCATTGGAGGCAAGTCACCCCACGTTGAACTAGAAGGTGTTGGTGAGCTGGAGAACCATCTGGACAAGGCGGTAGTGCATTGGGGTCTTGCAGCTCTAGGCTGCGTACGAATGCGTTCAGGCCAGCTCGATCTTTGGCAGGCAGAGAGTGTTTCTCCCACAGGAGTTTCGAGACAGTCTGACCAGAAGGTTGCAGGGCGTATCTGCAGTGGACGCAGACAAGAATTCCATCGGCTTCGCACAAGACTAGACCGAGGTCGCTCAGCCGTCGACAGATCTCATCGGGCGACAAATCGTTCCATGCGTCGGAAACATTTGACTTCGACATTTTTCATCGATATCGTTCTTACATAGAGATCGTTCGTGAACAGAGCATACCAACTCAATGAAGGATTTAGATGAGGCGGTGAAGCTGTGGAAATCTGTGTGCGTTGTGCGACACGTTTGCTGCAAGCACTTGCAAGCTTGACGAGACCGCGTACACCGCGTAGGTGGCGATGCTTTTCGGCAAATGGAAGGCGTCGCACTTAGAGTGAATCTACAGCGGGGTGGGTTGATATGCGTCGCTAGCGGCACGCTTCTAAATCTTCGGAACGCGACACTGTTCAACATGCAACAATATAAAGTAACAAAGCACCTCGTAACGCATCGCTAGCGACGTGCTTCTCTAGCTGCGAAATGCGACGCATTTCAAGTGTTTTACGTTGCGGATCGATCACAGATCTCGAAATGCGTCGCTAGCGTTGCATTTCCAACAGCTGATAACGCGACACGGTTCCAGCATTTTACGGGAACTCTTATTCTTGGATGTTGCAACGGGTCGCTAGCGATGGATTACCTGGAACCGGATGCGCGACGCATTTCACATGCACACATTACCCTAGCTGGGTGCACATTCCTGGTAACGTTAGCGTTGCGTTTTCGTCATTTTCTAAACGCTCCGCGTTTCCAAAATTGGGTGAAGGCAGTAACGCATTTCGAGGTGCCACATTGAAAATCCTCCATTACCTGTAGTCAGATGCGCGACGCATTTCACATGCACACAACGCCTTAACTGGGTGCACATTTCCGGTAGCGTTGCATTTCTACCATTTCTCCCAGTTTTGGAAACGCCCCGCGTTCCCAAATTTGGGTGAAGGTAGTAACGCGTTTCGAAGTGCCACATTGGAAAAACTCCATTATTCTGCCGAAACGCGAAGCGTTTCAGGCAGAATAATAGAGTAGGAACCAACGCGGCGTCTGTTTGACTGGGCAAAAAGACTGTGCCATGACCTTCTTGCAATGCTCTCTCTTGTCAAACTTCGGACTATTCCCATGGACGCTTCTCCAGTGGCGGGCTAACTTCTTATCGCAAGCGCTGATATAACCACAAGTTTCATGGACTCCTGTGCAAAGATAAGCAGATGCTGGTGCTTCGAGACAGACAAAAGGGGCAATTGCAGAAGTGGGAAGCGCTACAGACTCAGGAGCAGCAATCTCAATATCGGCAAACTTGCGAATGGCTGCTTTGTTGGCCGCCTTATACTCTGGATGCAGTTCTGTCAAATGCCGTCGAATGTTTCGAATAGCATATCCATGCTTTTTGCAGACCAGAAGCTTGAAGTCGAGAAGATATTCAAACTGCGGACCGTCATCAATCGGACTCGTTGCATGTCCGGACGCCTGTCTCACATTCGCACAGTTGTAATCGCCTCTTTGGGGTGATTTTGCCAAGTCGCTGAGTAGGGGCGAAGCCGGCATAGATAATGCAGGTGTCAAGGCAGCTACGCGGTCTCTGGAAATATCTACTAAGGCCTCAAGTTCACCTGAGCCAGCAAGACATGGGGTAGTGGATTGCGCAGATCTTTGTCTTATTGCACCATCATCCAGGGGCGGAGACATGCCAACATATATTGGTGTAGATTGGAGGCCACTCCCACAAGATGCTGGCGTCCTTGAGTGCGTCGCCACTTGCTTAGTACGTCGACGTTTTCGTGGTCTCGCCTCGCGATCGATGCCATTGCCGGTCGACGATCTGGCTACACTGGTGTTCTTTTCTTCGGCCCCATCAAGAAACCTGTGCCAAACATCAGACGTCCATCTGTACACCCTCAAGAGTGCAGGCTGCAAGGAGTCCGGGTAGGCAGCATCAATGCCATACGATGTTCCTCGTTGCATGGGACGATGTCCACTTTGCCACGCAAGAGCTACATCAAGATCTGCATTTGCCGTCTTGTCGTCGAAACGGTTGAACGGTTTACATATGTGAGCTAGATGTCGCTCGGTTATAGCGATCGAAAGCTGTCGGTAAACTTGAACGCCAAGTTCGACTCCAGCAACATCCTTGGTCAACTTCCTTAACACAGCGGTGAGGCGACTGGGTCTCCAATGTTTGTCGGGATCTTCTACCGAGGAGAAAAGATATTTGCGATCTCTGCTCGTGCCGAAGCAAGAGCGGTGCATCATATCCGCCAGAGGACGTATGTAAATGAGATACGTGGCCAGAGCGAGAGAGTCCTTGACCGGAAGATAACGAGCAACTTGGAACTCCTGATTAGTGCTTTTCCTGGCTTTAGAGTGTCTTGTGATGTACAACATCGACCCATCGTGAACGTAGAGACCTCTCGATGATGAAGCTCCGTTCCAACATAGCATGCTGAAGAATTTTCCGTGATTCTGGGCGCCTGTCCGCCACGTAAGTACATCATGAGCATGATATTTTCAAGCAACTTTTTCCTCCTTCTTCAGGAATCGTTTGACTGCCCTTTGGTTCCATCCATTCCGTGTCATCAAATTGCGGACCGGATCGGCACAGACTTTTTCGGAAGCCTCTAAGTACCCGTGACTGAGGCCATTCCTGTTGTCGTGCACAAAAGAGTAACCGTTCTTGTGCTCAGACATCCTGTCCTGCAGTAAATTGAGATCCAGGCTGGGTGATCTCACACCAAAAAGATCTCTTATAGATTGGTGCACGAGATTTAGGGTTTCGTGCCCGATGCCTCGAAAATGTGACATAGTGAGCTCACCGCCGTCCCACCGGACGCTGCTGCCGTCGCTAGACCAGTCCACGCGGAAAGTAGGACCGTCGGTTCGGGACACGGCCCGGCCATACGCACGGAGGCTTAGCAGTTCTCCCACAGGCGCGGCGCTGCCTTGACACAAGAAGGCCTCCCTGACTCTGTTCAAAGCCTTCTGCTGCCCAAGACAGGGACGAACATCCCAGCCCAAGCGCGGATAACCGAATCGCGGCAACGTCGCTTCGAGAAGACACAGCCGTGCAACATGAACGAGTGCTGAGAGCTTTGGAGCGTAGTTCGAAGGCCGTTCGAATGTCGAGCCATCGTGGGAGATCCCGAGCACACCTGCAAAATATACCATCAATGTAGATGCCGACTTCCCGTCTCGGTAAGGCTCTGTACAGAGGAAGACGTTGCTTTTTCTCAAGGTGGTTCCGAGGCGTACTAGTCGCTTGTTGCAACACGAACACATGTGTGTTATTCTGAGGCTTCGGCTGGCTATACTTGATCCTTCCGTGGTGGCAATGCTTGCAGAGCCAATGCTCGAGACCAACATCCAGCATCATTGACAAGACGATATCTATGCGTCCATATCCACGAGAGCTTGACCTTACCATCCATTGGGGCACTGTAGCCGCTGACGCGCACCCAATCGATGTCTCTGCACTGTAGTATCCACTTTGGCAAGCATGGGTACGCTTCTGTAGTCGGCGTCCTTGGCGCTGGCGACATTGGAGTTGCTTCCAGTTTTAATCCCGAGGAGCTGTATGGTGCGATGTCATGACATGGAGCGGCGATGCGCTGATGGTAGTCGATGTCAATACAAGGCCAAGATATCGCAGCGGCGAGTCCAGTGCCGAATCAAATCCACGGTATGAGGTGTTCCAGGGTGGGAAGCAAATTGGCAGTTCATGGCGTGAGGAAGCGCGCGTCGCAGGTATTCTAGGGCTTCGAGGCAATCTTCCGATTGGTCATTGTGAGATGATGCACTCAATATGGCTTATGCAGCCGGCCGGACAAGAATAGTCAACCCACTTGAATGAGTCAAGTCAAGTGATTCAAGCTCGACTTGCTTGCTTGTACCATACCCATCACTTGCTTGCCTTGTTGGCTTGATCAAGTGACTTGGAGGCAAGCAAGTTCCGCTGACTTGTGGACCAGTCTGGCCGCTGGTCGTATGAATAGCAACAAACAAATGTTGTACAAAACGACCACATTCTCGCAGGTATCTCGACAATCGAGTTGCAGACGTCCAGGACAACCCCCCAGAATCTGCAAACACATGTGTACTCCAAATCCTGAATCTGTTTTGGAGGTGATTTGCTGGGTCAGACAGAAACGAATATCCTGGACGCCGATTGGCCAGGTCATCCTTCAAGTTAAGTCAATCTTGGGCTACCAGGGGAAAAGAAGATCGTCCAATAGATATTGGGTGTTAGCAATGACGTTGTGGATAACCTGGCGGAATTGCGGTACAGTGATGGAGGAGTCGTCAAGCTGTAGTCTATGACCGTCTTTCGAACAGTCGATATTGGTCTGTGGTCCTTCCCTTCTGGGGATTGCCCGACTATGTTGGCGCCGCTCAATGAGATATCCAAGAGGAGCCATACTGCCTCGTTCCATGTATTGAGCCCGTACGGTGTAGCGAAGGCGCTGGGCCATGTCTGGGTATCCGTCCCGTGCCGGCCACCGCTGGGGAAGAGTCTCGTATGCCTCTAGAGGAAGAGCATACTCAAGGCAGAGTGATTGACCTACCCAGATGAGGGCAGAAAGTAGTGGCGTACAGTCGTATGCTCTTCTAAAAGAGAATTCATAGGGGTGAATGCCAAGGATGCCGGAGAAGCGTGCACTTGCGGTATTCTCCAAGTCAGCATCTTTGGGGATCTCGGTCCAAAACGCTAGGAATAGCTGTGTGATAGCCTCGATGCCTTCTTTCGGCAAAGTCACTGGGATATGGCGACCTTCGCGCGATGGTTGAGGTTCGAAATGTGACCAGACAGTATGCATCGCGGCTCGCTGCTGGATCGTGAAATTTATTCCACAAAGATCGGCGGTGTCTCTTTTAAGCGACGTCCTTGATCCCATATATTCAATCAGAGTGTCGATAGCTTCATTCGTGAGATTCGGTGCTGGACTCAACAGCTGCGTGACGGATCCCGTGGAAGATTGAGTCGAAGTTGCCTTGCTTGGTGTTGGATGCTAGAACGTGATCTGGTCCATTTGTGGGCAAAATTCACTCCGAGAGATCGATGTATAGGTGCAGGACGTTTGTGAGACATTGTGCCAAGAGTCTTCCCCAAACGCGCATGGGCTCCATGAACTTGGCAGTTGAGACTTGGCCGGATTGGTAGACGCTAATCCCCAATTCGGTCGGGAAGCAGCAATCCCCAGTGCAGAATCATATACTAAGCCTCATGTTGGTCAGGCCTCATATTGGTTTGGATATCTGTCGATCAGTGCTATTCGGCCAACCGGTGGAACACTGATCCATCGTCATCGGACGGATCAGATTACGTGGTGAGGCACGTGTATGAAAGGCCTTTGATCATTATGAACTTATTAACGCCCAATTTTCACAGCTCTCGCTTGTAAGCCCGATCGCGAGGTTCAGTTGATGCCTCAGTGACATCACTCCGTCTCCCCGAGGATCTGACCCCTCAAATTCAAAGCAAGCTATTGGAGTCGGCTCCAGTGAGCGCGTCATTTGTTCATCCCGCACAATCTCCGACTCGGACATGCTACAATTTGCACTTTAAAGACCATGATTTGACATATATAGCGGCGGAAGCAAGATGCCAATGATCAACAGTCAGTGCGGTTTCGTCACTGGTCTAGCTAGAAAGAACACAAAGCACATGGTAGTGTGTTCGATCAATTCTGCGCCATGATCGTATGAACTCCTATTCCGGAAGCCTACCTGACGCCTTCTATATCGCAGACTAGGAGACTGTTAACGAGGCTAGACGTCTGTGTCCAATGAACGCGCGTTTTGAGCTAGGAAGTACCCGATGAATTGCATCGTACAGGACGCAGCCTGCATGCCCCATCTAAATCAAGGGATGCTGATTCGCCTCCGTTGCAGTAGGTATCGCGGCTCGGCTGGTGAGGTATGTGCCCACCTCAAACCGACTTTCTCAGGGTTTCCGCTGGGTTTCCATTTACAGTGACGCAGGATGATGGCCTCGCACGGTCGCCGCAGCCCCTCTGAACATAATGCACCCGCTTTCAGTGGCGAAAGTCAAATCAGATTCGGTACTCTGCATCCCGCTCCCCCTTGCTTGGCTGTAGTTTTCCATCTAGGCAAGATGCAGGTGGGGAATTGCAGCTCCTTTGCACTTTGATATGGCTACTCCAACCCTTTCGGCGACATTGGATCATTTAGGCCTGTCTGGGTACGAAGATCGGCTTGTCGAAGAGGCCTTCGGCTCGTGGGATCTTCTGAGCAATATTACAGAAGGTGATTTGTAAGGCACGCACCTTTCAGCTTGACTCTACGTGCTAATAATTCTACAGAGATACGTTGGCGGTCAAATTAGGACATCGGAGAGTATGGTCCCAATCTTTCGACAAGAGTCATAGCGGCGCTGATGTGCCACTTGCTTGATCAGGGCTGACAATTTTTTCTTTTCTTTCCCTCCCTTTAGATCCTGCAACGAGCCATAAGCGAACGATTATGCGACAGATATGGGACGGTACCAGCAGCTGCCGATCTGCCACTTACAACCAAGCGCTGTGTCCCTACGACAGTCGAGGGAAAACCCGGGGGCATGCATAGCGCTGAAGCGGGCGGGCCCGCAAGCTTTGAGGCTGCGGCAACCGAGCCGCGGACTTGCAAGCAATATCCGAAGGTTAGATCCCGGGCGGCCGTCTATCTCCGACGATGAAATTGATTCATAACATTGGTACAGTGTGATGCAAACGCACCGCAAAGGGTGCCTTCTGCTTACGTTATATTCTTCAGAGGTACGTAGGAATACGCATCGGCTTCACGGACAACGCATGCTAAATTCGACACAGAGGCAAAAAAGCTGCTTGTAGGTCAAGGACTGAGTCTCGTCAAGATTGTTGATAGGGTCGACGACCGATGGAGAGCTGCTCCTTACAGCGAGAAAGAAAATTGCCGAAACAGCAGCCGGGCTATGGAGAAGCAATATGTGCATCAGCTTGCAGAGTATCGGCAGACGAATGAGTATGCCGTGTACGAAAGATATCTCGCCGAGTTCACGGCGGAGCGGGACATGCAACCGAGCAGTGAGACCGAGCGACCATATTTCTCCCTTGACCCTACGCAACCATCTAACCCCGTTTAGATAAGAGACGCTCGAACGCCCGGTCAGAACTTCCTTCCGGCCCAGCGAAGAAGACGTGCCAGACTCCAGGGAACAGAGATGGTCATGCACTCCGCACTGACCCGCTTCCAAGCTCTGAGCATGTCGTCAATTCTGGTCCATCTCAACATCCAGGAAGTGCGAGCATACTGCAAGGAGGAACAAACTGTGCCGCCGTACCTGCGCCGGCGCTTTGCAAAGAGCCACAGACTCTGGGGCTCTGTCTATCTGCAGAAGCACAGCAGTCCGCTGTCGTCGGAAGGTGGCCGCCATATTCTGTAGTGTCAGGGAATACGCATAGGTCTGGGAACGAGGCCGATACGCCGAATGACGATCATCCTATGGCTGCTAGCATTCGTTTCGCTTTTGGTTTGGATAAAACAGTACATATACAAGGTACTGGTCGGCGGCAGAACGCTTCTCGGCGACGCGAGATCGCACGGCCTGCGGAAGCTTGCAAGCCTTCACCAAAACGGTCCACTTTGCTCGCCTCGCAGAACTCGACAGTCTCATTGCTGAATGCGTCAAAATCTGCAAGGGTCTCGCCTTGCGGCTATGCCGCCGAGCAAGTGCTTCCGCCGGGTCCGATATCGATCTCTCAAGCAACTTGTCCCACCATGAGCGACAGCGCGCCACTGGAGTGCTCGCGCCCTTCGCTGCCAGGATTTGCCAATCTACTACACGCAGTAAGCGGTACCAAGAGTCCATAAAGCAGTACATCTCCGAATCTTGCTAGCGACGGTGGCATGACTTTCGGTATACAGCCAGTTTCAGGAATTTTAGAGAGTCCCAGCATGATATTGACTTTCCACGTGATGTCGCTCTTAGATCGTTGGTGACGTATTCAGGAGAAAATCACATGAGGATGTTTCAGCGTACCTTGTGGCGTTTGCACGCCGTACCTTGGGTTCTAATGTGACGAGATCACACCCGTTCACCGACCCGTATCCACTAGACAACAGCTGGCCACTACACAGCCACGACAAACACTACAGCCATCCGTTAGCAAAAGTCCTAGGCCGCAGCTCCGAAGCCTGTTCCCGGTATTGCAAGAGGCGTTCAGCTCGCGGTCTTGATCTTCTAGGCAATGCAACATTCCTCGGTATCGATCGGACAACGTAGAGTGACCCCTGGCTACGGTAAGATATAAGCTTGTCCCGGATGTTGATACTTCGAGGACATGTGGACCGTCAAGTTGACGCATATTGTCATTTCGGAGAATGTGATCTGCTACATGCCACAACATGTAAAGTGTTGAAGATCTCTGGGTCGGTCTCTGACCACTCGTCCCTCCCGTGGATCGCTGCGCTAGCTGCTTGGCCTTTTGCCCCAACTCGAAGATCGGGTTCACCGGGGCCCACGCGAAGACCACGCGGTTGTGTGACTCTTTCAGATGCCTTACATGTTTCACTATCCCGCTGATCATCCATTGTCCAGACCTTCTGGTGGCAGTCCGCAACGTAGCTAGAACGGTTCGATTGTTGGTGAACACGTGGATGACCTGGCCTTGTACCCGCGCCGACAGTGACCCCGCGTACACCGCGCTGACAACCATACCAAGTCCCACTTCGATCGAGGCCAGCGAGGCTGTGTAAGCATCGCTTTGCTCACAACTGCCTACCGTCTTGTCGTACTCGTGTCGCTCAGGATTGTTGCTTATCCAGTCAATGCCCTCGATGGCGCCATCGATGCCAACCAAACGATTCCTGGCCGAAGCGCTGGTGGCGACGCGGATGCCCTGCGTCTCCTGGGCCCACGTGGCTGCCTGAGCGCCATCGGCCACATCGTTGACCATTTCGAGTCGAACGTCCCACGGGGCTGAGATGTGAGGTTGTGTCGCCTCCAAATCATCCATCGGTGCTCCGCGCGCGGATTCTGCGATTTTCTGCATGGGTGACGTGAACCTCTTGAACGTCCGACGCCTGATCATCTGCGCGAGAGGGTGTGTGCCGGGCATACTGTGCAGGTCGACCAACATTTTCAGAGCCTTTCGCGCGTGTCGTTCTTCTATCGTAGGTAAGTTGGTCTTCTGCCTCTGCCACTGCCGTGCCGACCGTCTGGAAGCACCCAACCACTGCCTGTCCGCCGATCCTCTGCACTCGCCTGAGCACCCTCTCTGCGCTGGCCCTCCTGGCGTGCGTCCATACAGACGATGCGTAGTCGACGACTGGTGCCACCGTCGTGTTGAACAGCTTGCGTGTCACTGACGGCGAGAGTCCTCGCAGCCGCTTCAGCGCCATGGCCGCCTGTAAACCCCTTGTTGCAGCCCTCGCGGTGTGCTCTTGGTAGCGCAGTCGCGAATCCATGATCAGCCCCAGGATCTTGACGCTGGCTGTGGGCCGTACCTCTTCCCCTTTGACGCTTATCGGTTCGTCCGCGGATTGACGACTGTTCCGCGTGAAGTGGATGAAGGCGGTCTTGTCCCCCTCGAAAGACGCCCCACTCCTGCTCTCCCATGCGGTCGCTCGTTGCACGATGGCCTGGAGCCGATCCGTGTTATCTGCAGCGGTCTTGCCCGCAATCCACGCAGTATAGTCGTCGACGAAAGCAATCGCGCCACCGTTTTGGTCGATGCGTTGCTGAACGAGATCCGCGTTGAAGAATAGGAACAGGATGGGCGACAAAGGCGAGCCTTGTGGCAACCCGGCCTGTTCAAGTTCTCTCACCTCGGACGCCTGGCCATTCACAACAATCGTGGCCGTGCGTCCGGAGCAGAAGGCGCCAATCCAGTTCACCAGATCCGAGGGGATGCCTCTAGCTCGTAGTCGCTGTAGCAGTCTGTCCTTGTAGACACCATTGTACGCCCCTTTCACATCAAAACTGACCAAGCTCACCACTTTCTTACTCCTCCAAGCTGTATAGATGTGCTCCTGGAGGAGCAACAGCGCCTGCTCCGCAGACCTCTGTTTACTCGCGCCGAAGTGATTGGCTGGCAGCAGGCCGTAGGTCTCCACCACGAATGATATCCTTTCTGCGACGACCGCCTCCAGCAACTTTCCCAGTGTCGACAGCAGCGAAATTGGTCTCCACGCTTTCGCCTGGGTGTAGTCGTCCTTGTTGGGCTTCTTGAGCGGGATGATCTTTGCGATCTTCCACTGCCGAGGCAGGGCTCCTGTGTCGAGGGACGTTTGAAAAAGGTGACGGACACTCCCACTCACGGCCGGCCATATCTGCCTCCACATTCCAGCGGGGAGACCGTCTTCGCCTGCGGCCTTCCACGGCTTGGTTTTCATCAGACATGATTCGATCTCTTCCACGGTCAGCAATTTGCAGCGACGGACAGTCCCGCTACTTGGCAGAATCCCAAAACTTTCGGAGAAGCGGAGGAAGCCATCAAGAATGACCAGCTTGGCTTGTCAAGCCAAGTAGACAAGTCAAGCCGGCTTGTTTGGGCTTACTTGCTGGCCACCCTGCAAGAACTCTTTGTGTCACATGCTTTCTCTATCCATTATGCCGGTTCTTTCCACCAATATTCGCTTGGCAGAATTTCATCTTTCTGTTGCCTGTCCACCCGGTTTCTTCTGCCCCCCAACCAAATAATCTCCAAGTCCCTGACTTCCCGTTCTGAAAATTTTGATCGGATGTGACCCCATTGCACCTCGGTCGCACGACTCCATCCATGAGGGTTTGCACTCCGAACATCGACAACATCGAGCATGCCGGAAATCTCGACGCCTGTTAATGCAAGTGTTTGGCCGCCCCAGCGGGCTAATTCTGTACGATCGTCTCCGCAAAGGCAGTCCAGCAAATGAAGATCGCGAAGTGTTGCAGCATGCTCGAACAAAAATGTCTTTAGCTCTTGTGCGGTAAAAATCCAACGGCGTAGGCTGAGTGATTGGAGTCGTGGTATGTGTAGAGGCATCAAGATGGAGTGAAAGAAGTCGAAGTGAATGTCATGGTCCACTCTCGGGACCTCGCGCATGCCGCCCCAGAACAGATAGACCATGTGGACCATCAGCGAGCTTAGTTGAGGCGCCGATGATTCCAAAAATCGGTGGATCTGGGCATGCATTTGGTCTTCTTCCGAGCGCTTGCCGCTATAACAAAGCACGAGGCGAAGATGCTTCAGTCGGCTCAGAATTTGACCAATTTTGGAGTTCGAGCCGAGGGAAACGTTATCAAGTGAACTGAGATCCAGGTACCGGGGGTTTTGCGGGTAATATGGATCGGCCAGCTCACTGGCGTCTTCGCCGGTATATTCGAACTGGTGTGATGGTCCGACGACCAAACTCCCTATATGCGTCTCTAGATGCTCCGCGAGGAGATCTAGTATAGAGAACAAGCAGTCTCCCGGCACGCCGGTCAGTCCACCGCCTGCAACGTGCTGCGGCTCCAGCGTTCTGCCGAAGAGTCTCTGGCAGCAGATATCGTAGCTCTCGCCCTTTCGGGCTAAACTGCGGTAATCGGTGAACACGATACTGCGTAGCTTTGGAAATATGGCAAATGCTGCGGCCAAAATAGTCATGTCGATGCCTTCCTTTCGTATCCACTGCTGGTCGGCAAAGCGCTGCCTGTAGTCGGCGAAGGTCGTGCTGCATCCGACGAGGAAGGCTTCCTTGGCGGTCAGGGATGATTCTGCAGAGTCGTACAAACTCTTGCTCGTGACATCCGTATCTGCTAATGCACCATCCCAGATACTTGAATCCCGCCGCTCGTCGCATGCACTTTTACAGAAAGCACTTATCTTCTCTCGCGCATGTTGGACATAATCTTGTCGCTTTGACCACTCTGGATTCTCCAGCTCTCTCGGCGCGCGTTCGTAATCTTCAACGTATTGGTCCCAACTTGCCGCGGTCGCCTCGGAGTAGGCACTGCTGTCGTACACTAGCTCGGTCACGTGAAGCCGGAAGTAAGGGTGTTGAAGTATTTCGCAGAGCTTTGAGATAGCTCCGAGGCGCCGAGCGAAAACGACTCTTGGTATGAGATGAGGAGAGCTGAGAACTTTGAATGCGCGGCTCACAAGGCGACAATTGGCGATGTCGCTTGGGGCCTGGAAAGAAATATAGGAAAAGACGTGCCCGAGGAGCTCAGGGGGAAGCCTATTGATGGCACTCGCGTTCTGTGACGGCATCTTGTGCATCGACCGACGAGTGTTCCGTGGGTAAATACTGCTCTCCACAACGATATGTTATCTTGGAAAATCGGTTGGATTCGGCAAGAGCGTGGCGTCAGGTAAGAGACGAAAGATGCAGAACTGGCCTTGAGAACGTTGCGAGTTTTCTGACTTCGAACAGATTCAGGTCTAGGAGGAACTATCAAAGTTGGGAGATGGGCTCTATTGCTTGCGGCTTGCTCTGGTGCCGGTTCTCGATGCGACACCGTGTTGTGTGTACGTATGAGTGATATCAGTGTTGATTAAGGTCAATATGACGTTTTATGATGCGTGCAATCTTGCGCGTTATGACACGCATATGGAGAAGTGCTTCGTGACGCCGGGCAGAGACCGTACGCCTTCACCATGGGTTTTTTGTCCGCGTGTCACAGGCCTGGCCCGCAACATGCCTTTCGTGCCATGAAATGCTCAGTAAATAGTTTCGCAGAGAGTTCAAGGCCCAGGTAGGTTTCACCTGCAAAATTCGCTCTGAACCTCCAGACGTAGCTCTTCGAGCTACATCCTAGTCATCGAACCTGTCTTAGGTCAGCCGTAGTGAACCGTAACGTATCTTTTCCTGTTTGCATCTACACCTACGTCCCGACACACGCCCGTGACACCGCGCAGCCTTGCATACAGTTAACTCGATGCGTACAAGCGGAGAGCGAAGGAGGTAGTCTTGCGGAAATCTTGGATTTGACGACATCTTGGATTTGACGACCGTAATCCTACCGGCTACTGCAAGTGGAAGGTTTCGGCGAGATGGGCAAAACGGTAGCTTAGTTTATGGAAGAGCTGAATTCTTCGCGTTACGTTTTTCAGGACACAGTATCGAGGTATTGTGACCATTTTTTCGGGAACAGGAATCACGTGCCTGGTTGTCACAGGCTACACCCTAACGTCTAGCTATGCCTGAAGATGCTGTTAATCATAGAGTCACGATTGCTAGATGAGACCTATAATAACCCTACGATAGTTGCATAACGGGCATCATGCATTATATGTACTATACATGCTCGTCCTGTCTTAGACACTTCTCCTCTTTAGCTTTGCTATTTACTAGATAGCCTAGTACTTTGTGAAAGAAAAAAAAATCTTACTCGAGCGCGCGTCAGGTTGCATTGCTATCTGTCAGCTTTATTTAAACCTCATTATTGACCGCGAAAATGGGCTCCAAGATGGTCCAGGCCCACTGTGCGGTCGCATCGACCTGCCTCGAATCGTCCAGCCACTTCAGCATCAGCAGTGCCGTTCCATCAAGCTCCTCATCACTCACACGCCCGGCACAAACCCTTTGAAGCATTCCATTATCTCTTGTCATTTGCAAGATCAATAATACTCCGATAGCGTTCTGTACCCATGCGAACAAATGCGGTACTACTCTCTTTTTGCCTCGAGGTGGCGCCATGAATATCGGCCACGAGCACGCAGCTTGGATCGCGATCAAACAACAGCTAGCATCTTCCTCCGTCACTAGTTCAGGGAAGTGCAGGACTTTGTACACGTACGGCCGATATAACATGTAACGTGCGTGATAGAAGCGAGTGCGCAGCTCGGCAGTGAGTATGTCGAGGCTTCTTTTGTAAGTAATAGGCGTGCCTCCTCCATCGGGTGTGAAGAGTGGTTCGGAGAGACGGTGATCGGTCATGTCGCCAGTGGGGTGACCGAATTTGTCGCTATCGAGCCACTGAAGTGAGCGTGGGAGCAAAGACCGCCAAGCACCGAGCTGGCGACCCATTTCGCGGATCACCGCAACAGGCGGGCCACCATATCCGTCGGAACGCTCTGACTCAGCGGGAGAAGCTGTGAGAATGTAAGCGAATGATGGTCGGCTGATCGGGTGGTAGTAAGTACCTTCATAGATAGCGTTCTTTATCCTTATGATGAGTTTTCGTAGTGTAATCGAAGCAAGGAAATGATATTGATGGTACAGCGACTCTTTCACGTCCATAGTCGAAGGCGAAGGCAAGGGTTGCTTGGTTTTGTGAAAAGTCGGCAATGGCAAATCATCTTCCAAAACTTGTATGCCACTACTTGGTAAATCAAGGTCAAGGTGGAAAAGTTCTTCGTGCAGAATACATGCCCAAAAGGCACGCAAGACGGTGTCGCCAGCTGGTGTTGACCAATCGGCATCGTGGCAATTGATAAGGATCTGGCATGCCATAGAAGCTGCGACTGTACTGCGCCAGTGATCAACGTGCATGGAGTTGGCTTCATAATATGTCGCTTGGAGCAGCAAGATCTGGACATTCTCCAAAGTGCACATGGTCACAATCAAGCCTAGCCGCCGCCTTGCTTCATTGAAAATTTCAATACCAGGTGGCCTTATTTGCGTGCCTCCTCGAAACCCACTCGGCACACCATTATGCGAGGCCATGGGCTGCCCTGATGTACCCTCGATGGCGACCTGTCCGAGTGCAAATACCATGAGTGCTAGGACGCTTTGCGGGTCACCGTTAGCGTGACCGTCCCGATGGATGCGCATCACAACTCCGTTTATGAAAGGATCGTAGTCGAGGATCGGGCAAGTCGAGTTGAAGGCGTGAAAATAGGCATTCGTGTAGTCTTGTGCATGCTGCAGCGTGATTGTTGGGAACGCACACTTCGCCACATCACTGCTGTGTGAGCCAACGCTGTCTAGTCGGGTACTTGGCAGTCCTGGATCGCATGATAAGGTGTTGCGATGCCTCTCCAACTCCAGTCTAGATAACCAAGGGGTCCCCAGCTTTCCGAGGTGCTGCAAATCCGAGGTAGTGCTAGCGCTTTGTCTAACCAGGCGAGCATAGACATTTGGCCACAGCAAGACCTTGTGCGGAACTGCGAGGTATGGATGATAGCTCTGCGAACCAGCCATAAGGTCGCGCGAGTCTGTCGCTTGTGAAAGCCGGGATTGGCTGTTTTGTCCAGAGTATGCATACGGGGCAGTTGGAACCCTTACAACAGACTCAGGTCCACGTGTACTATGAGAGATGGCACCAAGATCATCGGATTTCTTTTCTAGCCTTGTAAGGCTTTCCAGAATGTACTCAAGTGTTTGGTCTTTTCTGCAAAGGTTGTTAATTCCGTTGGGTGTATTGATCTGGTCATTGGGCCTTTGAGCAGTACACGGACAGGATTTACTTGACCGGCGATGGCTCTCGGTAGCGACAATCCACGTTGAGTCTCCTGCATAGGCCGCCTGCGCACACGTCAATGCTGCCCGTCTCTCTGCGGAATTTTCGCACTTACACGAGGGTCTTTGCTCGTCACATTTGCTCTTGCTGCGTATCTGTCAGCCTATTGTGTTACCCAGAGGAACAAGCGCCTTAAAGGTACGGGATCGCCACTCACCGACTGCGGCATGTTTGGCATGCCTGTGCCGCAACCGTTGCTGTTCCACGGCGATATGGGCGACGGCTCGATCCTCCAGAGTTTGTAGGATGCATGATGAACGAAGGTGTGACTGTGATCGACTCGGCTGAGTCTTTTCGTGGGCAGTACCGTTACCGATTCAGTGCATCGGCTGTGTAGAACTGCTATTCAAACCGTACCTGACGCGGCATGCAGCGCCAAATACCACGCGAAGCGTTCCATGATCCGGGCGAGTTGTCTAGGTTGAAAGTAATGTTGTAGTGACGTCACTATGGTTGCTCGACAGCTTGTTCTGCTGTACGTTGCCTCTTTAGACCCCGTCAAACAGAGGCGGAAAGTCTTCCGCCTCCGAAATGCTGTGAATATTGTCACATGCCTACAGCATTTGCGAAAGACCTGGAACTGTAACATTAGAACAGTAGATGAGCCAAGAGTCGGCTTCGCCTCAGACCTTTACTCTGAACCTCCTACATAGCTCGAAGAGCTATACAGTAAATTAACGTTACCTAAGATTGTAAAATACGATGGCACGGAGCATGCTGCCAGGAGGGGCGGCGAGCACGAGCCATCAACGGCCGGGTATACCCGGTCTGGGCTGGCTCGTGCGAGAGAATACAGCTCGAAAAACACGTCATCAGCGAGCACTTCAATATTTGGAATTGGCTCGATTTGCTGTACGTACAACGGCTCCTAGAAGTGGTTCCCGGTATGCTATCACATCGGGCGCGTTGCTCAGCGCGGCTGCACCCAAGCGGCTACTCCGTGGCCACGAGGGCAGACTGCCATTCGGACTCCGCGAACACGTTACCCAACTCACCAAGTACCATCGCGATACACTGGGTTGCATCAACCGCTCGCAAGGTCAGGCCGTGTTGGCGGATCATGTGCGGACCATGATCATGGGGACACTAACCATGATTAGCCAGACACTCAGAACACACCCGACCTCACCACCGTGCAGGACGCGCTCAACGGCATGCAAACCGCAGCGAGAGATAGAGCCGAAGAGACGGCAACCGTCATTAAGACCGTCAGAATGGAAATGAGGAACAACACGGCATACATCAAGCGGAGCATCACGATTGGAGAACAGACAAATAGACCAGCAAAAGAGTTTCTTGAATTGGATTGAAGAGTCAGTAAATTGTTGCTCCGACCTGACAGCAAAAAATCCCGCGCCCGCCCGACGATGGATAATGAGTCTTCAATCAGCTACCAGAGCCACTTAGAGAAGCACGTATTACCGCTATCTTGGCCCCCTTCGAAGGCTTGGTATGACAGCCAAGGACAAAGCCCCAACTCCTTCACGCCAATCAGAACGCAGACGCATGTCACCAGCATACCACCTTCCAAAACATGTGCTATAGCTACATAATCATCAAACTCCTGGTATATGCACATGTAAGAGACTTACTATAGCACCAAAAATGGCATCTCTCCTCTCTCGCGTCCGGACTTCCATCAAGAATGCCCGCAACACTCTCCTGCCATCAGGCGATGCTGTCTCCGAAGTCGCCTTCCTGGACATGCTCGCCCACAACTGGCACCTAGGCTTCACCTCCTTCGGCGGACCAGCCGTACACTTCCAAATCTTCCAGCAACTCTTCGTGGAAAAGTACCAATGGTTCGACAACACGCGCTACCAAGAGATGTTCGCTCTCTGTCAAGCTCTTAGCGGACCCGGCAGTACAAAGATGATTTATGCGATTAATGTGCTGCACTACGGCTTCTGGGTCGGACTGGGAGCGTTCGTCGTGTGGAGTCTGCCGATGGCGATCGCGGCGTTTGGATTGGCGGTTGGTATTAGCAATATTAATGACCAGTTGCCCGGGCCTGCTTACGCGTTACTGAGTGGGCTTAACTCGGCAACTGTGGGCATTATTGCGCTTGCTGCTGTGCAGTTGAGTAACAAGGCGGTCACTGACACGGTTTCGAGAGTTCTTGTGTTCCTTGGAGGGGCTGCTGGTATGCTGTACAACAGTTTGTGGTACTTCCCTACTCTGATGGTGGTTGGTGGTGTGGTTACAACAGTGTGGGACTTGAAGCTAGCGCAAAGAACGTGGAAGAAGCTGCGCAAGAGCAATGGTACTGAAGCACGCGAAAGTCATGAAGGCGTTGCAGTGGAGATGGGAAATCTCGACACAGCTGCCAGCAACTCACCGGTGTCTGCCCGCAACATACGAGCAGCTGGGCTTGGGAACGCGAGCAATCCGACCGCTCAGGATGAAGTAACATCCGCTAGCCAGGACCAGACTGACCTTGGTCGCAGAAGCTCCTGGAAAAAGGGCTCGTTGCTCATCGCAGCATTCCTGATATCCTCCCTCATCGTCATGGTATGCCGAGGCACTCTCAATGGACGCTCTCGCGGCTTCGACCTGTTCGCCAATCTCTACCTCGCAGGCACCATCATTTTCGGCGGAGGACCTGTTGTGATCCCTCTTTTGCGCGAATACATCGTTGCGCCAGGCTGGGTTTCACCTCGGGACTTCCTACTAGGCCTCGCCATCACACAAGCCTTCCCTGGACCGAACTTCAACTTCGCGGTATACCTGGGGGCGCTCGCAGTCGCTGGATCCTCCGTGCCCAATGCTGCTGGAGCAATCATTGCCTTCCTAGCTATTTTCACGCCAGGTCTCTGGCTGCACACAGGGTTCATGGATCTTTGGCCGACGTCGAGGAAGGTACACGCCGTGAGAGCATGTCTGCGTGGTATCCACGCCACTGCTGTCGGACTGGTGTATACTGCTGTGTACCGGCTGTTAGAGATTGGGTATTTGGACGAGAATGTTGAGAATGGAGGCAGCTTGAACCGAGATCCTTGGTGGGTCGTTATCGTCGCGACTAGCTTTGTTGGCGGGATGTACTTTAAGCTATCGCCGCCTCTGGCCATAGTCTTGGGTGCTGCGATGGGTCTTGTTCGGTATGGGGTGGTAAGCGCTTGATCGCGGCAATGCATACACAAATCCCGCTCGATGGAGGAGCGCGTTCGGGTTCAAAGTCAAGGTACAGTAGCTGTGTAGGAGATAACGCTATTGAACGTGAAGAGACAATCCACCCAAGCCAGATACTATCACGCTCCAGACTACATTCCTGCGTACCGTGGCTGGAGTGACAAGCCACGAGTGGCACGAGGCGCGGCATGGAGATGAAGAGACGAAGGGTATGTGGCTTGGTTGAGCCACACTCGACAACCTATCGAGCTCTAGACATCCTGCCAGACGCGTGGTTTCAGCGTGCGCCTGACGCCGGAATGCGATGCGGTACGGACTGGATGTTGTTTGGAGTGGAACGCGGAGGCTGGGAATTGAGCCTTCTCCGCTGAAACCTTGAGCACGAGCCACAGCCAGCCTCCTACTTTCCTGAACGGGCGAATCACAGTCGCGCTTTCCCGCCTTCTGTGTCCTCAACTCCTCAAACGCCACACGCTGTAGCAACGAGGCAGCCCAGTCTGCCAGCCACCGACAAATGAAAAGGTGCCGCTACTTGCCGGGATAAACCTATACTGCCAACGTTCCTTTGGGGCTTTGCATCAAAATCTCATACCCAAACAAACACTTGGCCCACATCACTTTCGCACCACTCCGAAGATACGTTCTGTATCCAATACACCTTGATAAACACAAACAGACAAATCCACACCCGTCCTCGAAAGCGGATTCGAGACGGAACAATAGCCTCGTTTCGCAGCGTAGTCTGCAAACGTCACGGCAACAAACATGCACTTCTCCGCTCGATCTGCCCTGTTGGCTTCGTGTCTTGCCATCAGCGTGCAAGCTCTCCCTGTGACTTACTCGGTCGTTGATGTCGATGGCGGATCTGCTGCAAACGGCGCACCCGGATCACGGATTAGCCCGCAACAGTCTACCACACAGTGACCCAGTTGGCAAATGTGGAAGAGCCAGAAGCCACCACGATCTCCGTCTCCGTCACCATCGTCGAGACCAAGCATGCAAGCGCAACGTCGACTGACGTCTCGTCGTCTTCGTCTTCACTTCCCAGCAGTACCTCTTCGCGGAAAGCGTCTGCTCAGGCCTCATCCTCTGCTTCAAGTCCGGTCGCAACAGCCACTGATACTCTGGATGCCATGTCGGTCCTCAAGTCGGCCAAGTCCACCTTCCTGACACGCCCCACTAGCGCTTTGTCGACACCATCTGCGAAGCCGACCATTACACAGGCTCTTGCTTCTGCTTCTCAAGCATCTCGCACAGAGTCCGATGAAGAATGCGAGGCTTCCAGCGTTACTGTCACAGCTGACGTGACAGATGCTGAAGAGACCGTCACCGCCACTCAGGTACCCACGAAGGGCCACACGGTCGTTCTCTTTCCTACCACAACTGTGACCCCCGCAGCTGCGTCCACCTCCTACTATGAAGATGGCATGTGGCACACTCGCTACGCCATCAAGCCTGCTGCTTCACCCTGAGCCTGTGAGCCCTGACTCGAAGAATGATGATGCTGCACCAAAGTTCGAGAAGCCGTCCAAATCCGATGAGGGTAAGCCAGCCAACGCCCACCAGGACATCGGCACCAGCACTACATCGCAAACCGCGAATGGCACTTACCACGCTCGCCGCAAGATTGACACCGGAGCTCCAACCCCGACAGTCCCTGCCATTCCCAGTGGTAAATTGGTGACTTGTTCAGTCAATCGGCCCTTCAGTGAGATGAACCTGGCAGCAGCAGACATGCCAGCCTGCAGGAGTAGCTCCAGGCGGCAGTACGCCGGCCCTTTGTTCGTGTTCGAAGACCCCAGTGACGATTGTGGCAATGGGTCGTCGGGAGGGGTGACGAGACTTGCGACACAGGCTGCCCTAGCGGAGAAGCATTGCAGAAGCACGAAAGGGGCCCGTATGGATACGAGTATAGATTCAAATGATCTATGCACCATTTCAGGAGGGCTCTTGAGAGGTTCTCGCCTTCGACGGGCTGCCAGTAAAACTACATTCAGTGGTTGGGATCGAAGGTTGCATCGATCGTTGAGACAAACACCACGGGTGAGCTTGAATTTCTGTGCGTAGACTTTTGCGTACATAAAAGGTGAAGCAAGATGATAGCTACCAGTATACCCCTATAAGTCATCGTGGAAATCAATTAAACGCCATATTGCGACACCAGCAGCGTCGATGTTACATTTTGATGAATGTATAAATGATTGGGATAGGGGATGATTGGAATGCGGTCTCCACAGCTTTTAAACAAATTTTGATCTTTTAAAAGACGCTGTCCGGTACAAGATATTCGTCCTTTCCTCTGCTAGCAGTTGTAGCGATAGCGAAAGGTCGTTAGACCTATCACTGCCGACCACTGCCACTACTGCCACCACTGCCAACCAGATACTACCTATGCGCCTTCAAATACCAAGAGGCTCTGAACTCTGACTCCGCCAAAGCCGCGCTGCCGCAAAAGTTGCCGGCCACGGTGGAGAGGAAATTCGGCCACAACCATCACCACAATATCCTTGGGACCGACTCCTGCTTCAATCAAGAGCTGCAGCACCGCACCCGTTGGCTGTAGAAGACGAGATATTCGACGGGAATTTGACGACGGAGGAAGTTGGAGGGGAAAGCTTGCCTCCCTCGCGAATGAGCGACAACGGACGCGGAGGGTGGTCGTGGCCGCAGTCACCTCCGTGGCAATGTACGGGTCAGAGATCTGGTGGAGGGGCCAGAAAGACCGGTTGGAAAAAGTACAGCTATTGCTGAACAGCCAGGCAAGGGCGATCTTAGGGCTGTTGAGATCAACCCCTCGAGCCTTCCTTTGGGCGGAGTCCTGCTTACCCACCGCCCAAGGCCTCCTCGATCATCGTCAGACCAGGTTCGCGGTGCGAGCACTCAATGTGAACGGAGATCATCCAACGCACCAGCTGTTGCCTGCCAACTTCCGCCACGGTGAACTTTACAGACACGAAGGAGCAACAGGCCAGCCGTCGAGCATCGGTTGGATGAGAGCAGAAAAGACGCACCGATCGTTCGGAAGCAGGCTTGCACAGCAGATAGTGAGGCACGTTGTAACGGTTTGGGACGGATTGTGAAGCTGGGTTCTGCCCCTAAATGCTGCAGATGTGATCTACTTGTTACACGCTAGTGTTTCAGGCTGGCTAGATATATACAGTCTTTACCTCGATAGCAGATAGAACACAGACACGAAGATGGACGACAATCTCCGACAGTTATGAGCCCGGATTGCGACTGATTGGCACCCACGACCGAGATCAACGATTGATCATACAGTGCGGAGCCTCCTACCTGCTACCAACGACCATGACTACCGAGTCTGATCCAGTAGTCACCCGAGTGACCGTCGTCCTCGACCGAGCCGAAGATTGGCACAAGTGGCTGTTCATTCGAAAGGACACTGCGCAGAAGCATGAGCTCTGGCAGTACGTCAACCCTGCCACGAAGGCAGCGGATTTGCCTGTCCTGACAGCACTACCCGAACCACAACCTTCAGATTATAATGATCAAGCATCATCAATTGCGCACCTCACCGTCGCTGAGCAAAAGCTATACCAATGGGAATACGAGCGATGGGAGCGCAAAGACCTTGAATTCAAGCGCCAGAGGAAAGCGTTAGCGGAATTCAACTCTGAGATTAGCAAGACAATTGCTGCAAAGCATCTTTACCTCATTGAGAACAAAGATACACCGTATGAGCGATTGACAACGCTCAAGAGACACCTTGCACCATCGGATGCATCACGCCAACGTGATCTTATCGCACGATACAAAGCCCTGCAGATCCCTCCACGAGGAAGAAAGATCGAAGAGTGGCTACGCTCATGGGTAGAAGTCACAAACATGTGCATTGCTGCGGACATTCCTGAGACAACTGGATCACGAGCGCAGGAAGATTTCCTTATTGCATGCAAGACCATTGATCCCGAATATGGAACTTCTGGTCTGCGTGACTTGATTGACCGCGAGGTAGCTGGCACCACGATCCCATCAGTGGAGGACTATGTCAGCAAATTCACTACATACCTCAAGCGCGTTTCACCGACTTCCACAGGACTCAAAATTATGGCAGCAAAGCTGGACGTTGCTAAGCCTCAGCAACAAAGGAAGGACAGCAACAAAGTCAAGCCACCGTGTCCATGTGGTCTGAAACATTATTGGGCTGAATGCTGGTTGATCAACCTCGAGCACCCACGACGGCCGAAAGGCTACACGAATCCAATCGGCCAGAAAAAGCTGGATGCTGCCCTAGCGGCTGATCCTGACTTGAAAGACAAGATTGACGGGGCGCTCAACAAGTGGCGCGCTTCACAATCGAGCGGACGAAGCATTGCCATAGATGATGGCAGCCCTCCTACCCGAATCACGGTCAATACCGTACGGTAT
>MSJI02000692.1:0-18301 GCA_001931905.2 Cladosporium sp. IMV 00045 | reverse complement strand
GGGGGGGTGGTTTTTTTTTATTGCTTCGTGTAATTCTAGGTATTGCTCACATACATGTCTTCTTCGTCTGAGCACATCACATCGCCGTCACTCCAGTGCTTTCCTCCCTTAGAGATGTCGTCGTCAACATCGTCCCCTCGCCCACTGCTGCTCCTGCAGACCCCGTGAGAGCTCGCATCGTCCACTCGTAGACCTACAACACCGCGAAAAGGCAAAGACGTCAGCTCACATAAGCAGGACAAAATTTCGTAGGAACGAGAAAAAGGGCAAAAGAAAAGCGAAAGAATACTTACAGCCCACTGGACGGCATTCACGACGAACGCGCGCGCGCTGCAAATCCCGATGCCGCGGAAGAAGACAGAGGGGCCTTCGGTGCGGTAGGCTGTTAGGGCTATGGTGAGGGTGGAGGGTCTTGACTGCGTTGGGTGGTGGTGAGGTTGGAGGAGGGGTTGGGTTACTGTTGCGGACGGTGATGGGGAGCTGTGGTGCAGCAGGTCGTGGGTTTGGAGGCGGGTTTTGATCACGTCTTGTTTGGTCAGTGGGATAGATCATTTTTGGAAGGCCTGGCCGTGGGGAAACTCGTACCAAGAGGGAAAATAGAGACCCAAGTTGCGACTCCGGCGAGTCCACCACAGAGGAGGACTGAGAGGGCTTCTTGCGTTTGGGTCGGCGCTTGGCCTGTGTTGGAGCTTGCGTTGTATTGCTGGGCCCAGCGTTTGGAGATCTCGTAGCTCCAGAAGCTGTGCATGAGGGGGACATGGTTAGCGTTTGCTGTCGGTTTGTTCGAGAATGAATTACTCGGGCGGCCACACGACATACTAGAAACCATATCCCACCGCATCTCTCACGCTGGTGATTCCACCGCCGAGATAGAGCCCTCGTAAGCCACCAGTCCGCCAGATTTCCTTTGTCACCAGCCAGGAGGATTTAGGTGGATTGGAAACCTGAGCACGACACTTGACCAGCTCGGTTGGGGCAGAGACGACGAAAGATGCCAATCCACCCAGAGCACCGGCCGCCCAGATACTGCCCGGTGTAGGGTTCTCAGGCCACTCATTGACGTTTCCTGTGTTCAGAAGGGCCAGGCTTCGATTGTAGGTCATGAACAAGAGAGCGTTGAGCGCGCCATAGCCTAGGATCGGTGCTGCGGCGCCACGGACCAGTGCGCTCCAGCGTTCGAATTGTCTCGTCCAGTGTTGGGCTTGGGGGACGTGGTGAGGAAGTTGTGAATTCGATGTTCCGTCCAGGTGAGAGGGTCCAGCTTGGATGCGAGTTTTGATGAGGTCCAATGGGTTGCCTATTACAATGCCGACGGCACCGCTGAGGTAGCCGGCCCAGAAGTCTGCGGACATGTATGTTTATATAGTTGGACTGGACATTGGGATCTGTGTCTGTTGGTGTGGACTGGACAGCCGATTTGGCAATATGCTACCGAAAGAATGGCAGTGGCATTGTATGAATATGGAAATACATGCATGTACAGTGCGGTCTAGGTGGCTTTCGGATCAATGGACAACCCTGGCTCGCATGGAAAGAGGCGCCATCCGTGCCATTCGTTGTGAGATCCACATACTGCATCTTGGAGGTGGAGTTGAAAGATGCCTGATGCCTGAGGCGAAGATCTCAGCCCCACCTTGGAGGAGTGAGTGGTGCAGTCATCGGTCGTGGCTGCTCTGCTCTTTCCCGTTGGTTCACATGAATGAATGCATGCTGTGCTGTACAAATACGTTCGATTGCTCACTACACTTCTTCCGCCTTTTCTCTTCTTTGACTACACACTCGACATGACTCTACATTCTACTTTATAACAACACCAACTTCATCCATCCATCGCTTCAACAACACCCGCCGTATGTTTGCTTGACCCACAATCCAACGTCCGTTGCCGACGCCGGGTGGCGAGCTGACCGCAAGTCGATAGTCTCATTACTCCCACCCTAAACACTTCCATTCAGCGACAATAACCTCACTTCCACCCACACATCGCGCGCTCAGCGCCCGCGACAGCCGCTTTACATGAGCACGTTGAACCCCAGCAAGCCCTGGGACTTCTCTCATGCGCTTGAACTGCTCAACAGCAACCCCTCCACTGCCGCCGCCGACCAGCTACGACAGCCTGCTGCCCAACCGCCCGCTTCGCCACCCAAATCTAACGGAAGCGATGAGTTTCATGACAGTGGCATTGATGAAGGCGTAGGCAAGAAAGACTTCGCCAAGAAGTCCCCTGGCGGTCTTGGTGATTTCGCTAAGATATGGGAATACATGGGTGTTCCCCTCCACGATGTGGACCTCACAAAGGGGACTTCGCCTGACGACCGTGGCAGGATAGTCAGCATTCGAGACTACACTTCAGACGGCGCAACATATGTCGGTCCGGCATCGAAGAAAGCAAGAGGCGTCACATGGAAAGACCAGGAGAGTGCAGATGACACCGCTGGGAGCATCACCGATCATTCGACCTCTTTGGAAGCCCCGAAACTCACCAAGACACAACGTAAGAAGGCCAACAGGAAAGAGCGAAAGGCACAAGAAAAGGCATTGGCTGCGAGACAGGGTGCCATGTCGGAGAACGAAGCTGATGGACCACTGCGTACCACACCGGCTCGTAAGGCGAGCGCTCATGTCGGTTCCAGTACACCTACGAAACAGCAAGGCCCAAGCGGATTGCCTGGATTTGTTCGCTCCAGCTCTTCGACTGCACCGCTTGCTCTGTCGAAAGGATTACTTCCTGCTTCTGTTGCTCCTCGAAAGAAGGAGGAGAAGGTCAAGCCGACCAAAGTTGAAAACGACCCCCCTTCCACGCCTCGTCCAAAACACCTCGATGCCACCAAGCGTCACTTATCTCAACCAGCAACCACCACCCCAGTCAAACACGCACAAGCCGCAGCACTTTACGAATCTTACAACCAGAAGCCGCCTCTTGCGACTCCCAATTTCAAGAACCAGCAGTATGGTCCGCCCGCTACAACGCAAGCACACAAGAAGAAAGACATGTCAGACCCCATGTCATCCCAGGAAGAAGCGACCAAGCAGGCTGTTCAGGCAGTGAAAGCTGCCATGCAGACCCCAAGCACCCCTTCAAAACGACCCAACGCCATCGAACCCCGAATTATTCGCTCTGGTGAGGACAAGCACTGGGCGCTGTTCCTGCGATTGCTTAATGAGCATCCTCAGGAAAGGCCCTACCTAGTCTCGCCGGCAAACATGGTCAATCACTCCAACGATCCAAAGGGTGTTCACGTCTTCATCGACGCCAGCAACATCTTCATCGGCTTCAACGACCAGCTCAAGCGCGAACGCGGAATCCCTGTGCACTGGCATACGGGTAATGCCAACATCTCCTTCGACTCCCTTTCGCTATTGATGGAACGCAGGAGACCGGTGGCAAAGCGAGTCTTAGTCGGCTCCTTGCCCGAAGTCCCTGCGTTTGTGACAGCAAGAAAGGTCGGATACGAGGTGTCGCTGCTCGACAAGGTCTACAAGGCCAAGGAGCTCACCGAGCGCCAGATCTACTTCAAAGAACAGGACGCACTGCGTAACGGCAAGCGCAACGGCGTGAAAGCGCCTGCGCCAGCTCAAACTCCCAACCGCGGCTCAGAAACGACCGCAGAGAAGGAGCCGCAGTACGCGCCCGCGAAGATGATCGAGCAAGGCGTCGACGAGATCCTGCACTTGAAGATCCTCGAGTCCGTCGTCGACACCGAGGAGCCTTCGACCATGGTCATCGCCACCGGTGACGCGGCGCAGGCGGAGTACAGTGACGGGTTCATGGCCATGGCCGAGCGCGCGCTGAAGAAGGGGTGGAAGGTCGAGCTGGTCAGCTGGAGTGCTAATATCAGCAAGATGTACCTGCGCAGTGCGTTCAGGGAGAAGTGGGGTGAGAATTTCAAGACGGTCTTTTTGGATGACTTTGCGGAGGAGTTGCTGGATATGTGATTGAGGCATCGTGGAGGAAAAATGACGCATTAACGATTATTGTCGCCATTGGGATAGGCACTGGTTGTCTGTCGTACATTGTAGCAGGCTGGTAATGACATCGGTACCATATCATCAAGGATAGAGGTTGACACCAGGAGACTTCTCCTTCATAACGGCCTTCTGTTGCTTATGGGAGTCCCACGCTGATAGCAATCAATAACGAGATACTTGACTCCAACCATCCATGCAACACGCACGCGAGTCCCTTGCAGCAGCAGCAACACCGACAAACTTTCTCGCAAACACCATAGCATACATGTGCATGTACATGTACTTTCCATGCCGCAACCAACACCAAGACGGACGCGCGCGGGGCAAACATGCAGGGTGAGTGGGCCATGCAGGTGCGGCATGCTTGCATGCATGCGTGCATCGATGGTGCGTTGGTGTGGCCTCGCGTTACGGAGATACCTACCTGGCGCGTGTGAGATAGAGTGATGAGGTGGGAGGTACGTCTTTTTGTATATCCGTGACTACTGCGAGGAAGGAGAGAAGGCCTGAAGTATCGCCGCGATGTACCCTTTCTCTCTTTCTTGACTGCTTGCTCGTGCCTGACCTTGGCTTTGACCTTTTGCCGTTCCTAGCCTTTTTGCCTTGAGGGAAATGGCGTGTGCGTGTAAGGCTCGTGGGCGAGCGTGAGAAGGTGATAAGATCACATGGTGTCGGATGCAGTGATGTGGATTCGCGTCACGGCCCTGTAGTCGAGAGGTGAATTCTTCTGGCCTCAATGAGGATGCATCAAATAGGTGTAGACAATGTACGTAGAGCGAATGCTAGCCAAGGGAAGAGAACAACATTTCAAAAATCGAAGCCACGTCTTTCACCAATTTTCCCCTTTTTCTCCCAAATCCGGATGAAGAAGACACCGAATAGGTCACCATAGCACACCCATCCAACACGAAACAGCCATCATCCTTGCATCGCATACTCTCGGTGCTGCTGCACGTGTGTTTGCCTAGATAAGCTTACAGTACCTTTTCACCTCTCGCCTTACCAACTCCGCTCTAGTCTGGTCTAAAGTACGAATGTACGATTCCCCTCGCCTCTCTTACTCGCTACTCCCCACTCGCCCAAATCCTTCCCGCTAGTATGTAAGTCACGGTAGACGACGGAACAGATCGGTGGCATGTGATCGCTTTGACGGCGGTTGGGCGTTTGGCGATGGGCTTTGGGCTTGACGCCTCGAGGCTGTGGGGGACGGGTTGAGCTTTGTTTGTGATGAGGCTGAGAAGGCGAGCTGGGCGATTCGAGACTCAAGACTCTTCGATTTTCGGTTTTCTGGTTTGGCTCTGGAATCATGCCTACCTTGGATTTCACGAGGGGATTGGAATATTTGGTTTTGTTGGATGATAAGCATGAAACGGGATGGAGCAATCAAGATAGCAGTTCTTATCGCTTCACGTATGTGAGCTACTCGACAAATTATCATACCGGACAGACGACTATACCCACCAGGTGGGGGAGGCTGATGAGATGGGATGTTCAGGCTCGCAGGATCCGAACAATAATATCCATCAACTACTGCAACAATACCTCGAGCACTGCCCTGACTACCGGAACTTCGCTGCCGAGATGTGGCAAAAATACCTATAGACGACTGACTATATCGTGGCGAAGAATGCAAGACATCCGACCCCGACCCTGACCCTGACGACCGACTTCCCGCGCGGTGACGACGACGAAGACAAGACAAGACAATGAAGGTCATCGGACCATGAAAGAACTTTCGATGGAAGGGCTGTTCTGTCTGGTTGCCATGACCGTGAGGTACCTGAATCGCAGCAGCAAAAATGTCTCGGACCAGCCGCGAAAGGCGGGACCGAATCTGCGGTTCTTCGTCTCTAGAGTTTGTGGTTTTGGCGTTTTGGTGGGCTTCGCGGGCGCTTTTGGCGAGCCTTCGCTGCTGCGTCTGCGGAGTTTGTTGAGGGTTCTCTGAGTCTGCGTACCTGGATACCCGGTGACTTGGGCATACGATGCAATATATTGTATTCGAAGTCAAGGCGTGTATGAGAAATCACAAGGTTTGCATGGAGATGTTTTGGTTTCACCATCTAGGTGTATCATACGGTGGTACAGAAGACGAGGAGAGACAAGAAACCAGGAACCGTGCCAGCCGTTCGCAAAAAGCTCTGGGTGGTGGTGCCTTGTGCCTGATTTGCGTGGGTCTGCGCGGGAAAGCATACAAGCGAAATAGAGCACATGCATACATACATGAGAGACCCAAAGCAACCCACGAGAAATGCAGGTTAAGGCTGTGGGGCAAGAGGCAAAGCGCGGGCTAGAAAGGCAAGTGTCGCTAAGTTTCACCTGACGGGATGGGTAGAGTTTCGTGTGGGATATGTTTTGGGCAGAGGAGAGAGAAGATGAGCTCTTGTCTAGCCATGCCCTTTCTTTCCGATCCGACCAATACCGAGGGCAGGTGTGGTTGAACGTCTCGCGAGTGTGGGTGTGGTGGCGGGCTGGGCCTGGCTTGTGTGAAGGAGGGGGGAGAGCACGGCGAGGCAAAGCAAGGCAGGGTGAGAGAAGTGTGTGAGTGTGTGTGAGGTATGCTATTGGTGTTTGGGCATGGGAGGGAGATCTACAAGTGTTTTGGAAGAAGCGGAGTAGCAACAAGACGTGAGAGAGCAGTGGTATGCGAGGGAGAGATGGTATTGGATATATCTGGGTGGATGATGGGCGGTCGATGACACAATCCGAGTCAGGATCAACAGTGGGACGGCTTGGGAGAGGTCTCAGGGATCTGCAGGCCCAAGGAGATGGTCGACTTTGGTCGCGATGGCGATCTCTTGGGTTTGTCTCAAAATTGCAAGGCGAACCTGAGGGGCGGTGGGGAGGGATTGGGGTGGTATTTCAAGTTTCACTTACATTGTTGACGGCTGCTTCCTATCTTGGATTTTGAGATGGACTTTCGATCGCTACGCCACTTGGGATGATCGTGTTGAGTTGCGCCATGTCGAGTAATCCATCGTTGGTTGTTCTGCAACTCTACATGCAGACTGCAGGTATTCGTTTGTGGTAATATTCCTTGCAGTATGGTCACGTTGATGTTCATGATTGAAGATATCACAATCGAATATCAGGTATACTAGCATATCTACTAATCAACTATATGCATGCATGGTACCTTGAACGTCTCCCATATACCGGCCCCACCATCTCGCATTGCGGTAGGAGGTATCGCTGACTCTACATGCGCTGCTGCTGCTGGTCGGTGGTACTACTCTCACTCCTCCTCTTCCTCGTGCTGTGCCTGCGTGTCACGCTTTACCATCCTCACCATCCTTCCCACTCTTCCGTGCCCTTGATTGATTGACCCAGCCCTGTACCTGTACCTGTACTGCCCCCCTCTGTCCGCACTCTCTGCATGCTCAGCAGTCTGGTAGTACCTCACACATCATCCTGTCTGTAGTCAGCTCTCTCCCGCGCGTCATCTATCCTCTACTCCGCCATCCATCCAATCGAGACCAGCCAGCAGCCAGCCAGCCAGCCAGCCAGCCCGTTGTTCTCGTCCCTCTCACTGCCTTCGTTGCCAGGCCGGCCGGCCTTTCTTTAGCTTCACCCTCCGACACACCCACTACTACTCTCCCTGCAGCACCCACCAACGTCTGCAACGACAGTCTGTCTCTGCCTCCCGCGACAACCTTCCTGTCTTTTCTTTTAATATACCACCACCATCACCATTATTGTCCTGTTGGCCCCGCAGCCTTGCGGTGTGAGAGCCGCCCAAAGGGCCCTGAGTCGCTGCCGCCGACGCCCGCGCTACCACTGCCCTCGCACCCACTCTCCCAGCCGCCTGCCGCTGACTGACAGCGACTGACGGCCTGCCTCGACATCGCTCGTCTCGCACATCTGCCTTCGGGCACCTGCAGCAAGCCTTGCCTTTTACCATATACCCCTCCCTGTTCGACATCCTGTCTCTGCGCTCGCTTGGAACAATATCATCACGCCCACTCCCCGCCAGTGCCCTCCTCTCTGGTCGAGACAACGTCCACACCCCCGCTGAGTCCGTCGCGCGATGGCCGACGTCTCCCACCACCACGATGTCGTCCACACCTCGCTGAGCGCACCCGACCGCCCTCACCAGGCCGGAGACAACACGCCCACAACACCCACTCCGAACGTGCGCTTCTCCCGTCAGCCTCCCTCCGAGTCTGGAGCACCAGCCGACGAATCCGCTCCCGAGACACCAACTCGACATGGCTTTGGCGGCGTCCGCGGTCAGAGAGGCTTGCCAGACGATCCGCAGTCAGCACATGGTCCGGAACGTGCCAAGAGGGAGGACTTGTCCTTGAAGCGCGGCAGCTCGAACAGATCGGTCGTGTCGGAGCGCTCGGATGATGTGGAAATGGGTGAGGGCGATGCTCTGGAAGGCGCGGAAGACGACGGGTCTGACAACGAGAGCGTGACGAGCGATTCTCAAAGGCCGTCCAAGAAGAAAAAGGGCCAACGTTTCTTCTGCACCGACTTCCCTCCTTGTCAGCTGAGCTTCACCCGCAGCGAGCATTTGGCGAGACACATACGGTTGGTAGACATGAGCATGTTCGGGAGAGTATACGTGTGCTGACTTCATTCCAGAAAACACACCGGAGAGCGACCGTTCCAATGTCATTGCTCACGCAGATTCTCTCGCCTGGACAATCTCCGTCAACATGCGCAGACGGTGCACGTCAACGAGGACATACCCGGTGATTCGCTCGCAGCTACGAGTACGAGGTTTCAGCGTCAGATCAGGACCGACAGAGTTCGCCCGCCTGGAAACAGTCGGCCACGTTCGAATACTATGAACAGTCAGGGAGGTCACAGCAGAGGTCACAGTCGAAACCTGTCTGCTTCTAGTGTTGGTTCGACAGCCTCGAGTGTTGGTGTTCCAGAAGACCTTAGACGTAGACCTGCTCCCTTGGCCATGGCGAACGACCCTTCCAAGCGTGCCATGATGAGCATCGACACCTACAACTCGGTCACTGGAAGTCCTGGCCAGCAATATGCTTATTTCCCTCAGTCGCCCACCGGCTTCAGCACGCCAACATCCACGACTTTCTCGACTGGTCCGGCAAGCCCTGGCTTTACCTCGCCACCTTCGTCAATCTCCCGCTCCAGCTTTTACAACGGCGCACGTCATGGACGCCGCCTGTCTGTGCCGTCCAGTGGCAATCCCATGCAAAACACTTCCTACCCGCCGCCGTATTACAGTCCTGTTCCAGGAGCTGCAAACCCGGCTTACTCCCAGCAGAGCAGCGTCTATGCCAGCCCGACAAGCTCCGTCTTCTCGCACGGTCGCCGTGATTCCGAGACCGAATTGGAGTTTAGACGCAGAACGTGGCACTCTGGTACCCATCCAAGCTACACACAGCGACCTGCCACCAGCGGCCTGATGTACGGTCAGACACCAGACGAGCCAAGGCCAGCCTTCTCTCAGCAATCAGCTGCTAGCCAAGTCACCAGGCTACCAGGTATCGAGAGCTTCGATCATGCACCGCCACCCACTGCACGCCAACCGGCCAGCAGCCCTATGATGTTAGATCAGGAGCCTCGCCCTCACAGCTCTGGTCGTCCCTCTGATGCCGGCTTGCACCAGAACCTGACTCGCCTGGACATCACCTCTGCAAATGCTCCTCCTCCACCTCCATCGAGTGGCCAGTGGCAGAATGGTCCTCCGCCTCAACCCGGCTATTTTGTGCAGCAAAGTGCTGCAATGCCACCACAGGTCAATCCGCCACCCACATCTGCCCACAACGAACACCCTTCAACACCGCGCCGCAACAAACGCCAGGCATGGTATGGTGGTCCTGTAGGACCGGTCTCTTTCGGTCGCCCATCGCCCGAGGACTCCGGTAGCAGTGACGGTGTGCCCACGCCACTGACACAGCAAGATGGGGAATATCATCCTGTCATAGTCAGCCAGAATGAACCTTACCCAGCGCACGCACCACCAGTTGTCCCAGTCGGCGGCATCGATGACCAGCACAAGGTATACCACGCCTCCTCCTATCCGATCCCACCTCCACAGCAACCCATGCAGCCGCATGACGAGAAAGCCGGAGCCCCAAGGACCGACTCTGGGATTCAATCCTTCGCGCCCGCGACCGGCCACATGCAAGCCGCTCAGCAACACACTTATGCCTTGCAATCTGGTCACGACCCACGCTTCGCCGCCGGCTACATGCAAGCCCCCAGCCCCGAGACACGAAACGATATGGGACGTCTGGAGGCTTTGGTTGCGGTTGCTACGAGTGAGAACCGAGCTGTTGAGAACAGGAATTGAAAATTCTGAGCTGAGCTTAGCTGAGCTCCTCAAACTTGCCTCTATCAACTCGCCGACCTTTTTACAATTTTTACGACCAAACGAAATTTACGAGACCGCAAACACAATCGCGCGCACGCGCTCACACATATACCCCGCTCCACCACTCGACTCTCGACACGACTGTTTACGATTTTGCTATCGCTTGCTTTATATGCTTTTTCTTTCTCTATTGTTCTTCTGTTCTTCACGAAGTCACGTATCGCTTTCTTTGCTTTTTCTGTCTTGTCTTCTTTCGATCAAAGCCAGGCGCGGGAGGGGGAATCTGAAGAAATGAGGATGCTATCATTCTACTTGGCGGCAAATTTGGGCGGAGATTTTGTGATTTCGCGATGATTTTTTTCAAGCCAGCGTGTTGCTTCTTTTTGGTTCTTTTGCTTTTTTCCAGCCTTGATTTTTATTTCATTCTTCTGTTGGGTTGCTCTCCTATAGTCTTCCTGCTTTTTGATTCCACGATGACTGGTGGAGAAGAGCATGCGCGCACGCAAAAATGATACCCCGTTCGGAACCTTTGTGTTTTTGTTCTACTTCTTGAAGAATTCTTGATGATCGATATTCCCTTTCTTTTCTTTTCTCCGTCCTGCTTGTTTGCTTGATTTGCTTTTCTTTTGATTTGAACGTTCTGATTTCTGGGTCGTCTTGATGTTTTTCTTCTGTGGTTTTGTTTCGTTGATGGCTTCGTATATTTGAATTATTGGCTTTTTATTAGGCATGTTATGTCTTTTCTTTGAGAATAACAGATGAATTTGCTTTTATTATGTATTACATCCCAGCTCTAAGTTTCGTCACGTATACCTACCAGGTGTTTCCGTTTCTCTGTACCTACCTTGTCAATCACGATCATCACACATGTTGGTAACCTTATACTTGTCTGCGACAGAGCGGAAGGTTTAATCAGGAAGGCGTAGGTAGTCTCTTCGTGAACGTGACTGACCCGGTTAATGATTCGACTGAACCATCCCAGCAACCCCCATCAGCGCCTTCTTCATGTCATGAAGAAAGATCACACTACGTTACGACTCTGAAATCGGAAATTGGCCAGCACGGCCTTGGACCTGCTTGATTGCTTGCTTGCCTTACACATGTAAATTGCTACGCAAGACTCCGATCGTGCACACACGCACGTGCAAACCTCGAACATTGCTATTGGCATCTACACTCACAGCCACAGACACGGGCGCACCGTTCGATCTTCACAACCAACACCCGACTACCTCACTCATCATCCCACCCATCATCCAAAAAGACAAGCACGATGCCCGCCCCACCAACCCTTCCCTCCCCGACCAAACCGGACACCCCCAACCCCTCACGCCACCGCCCCCTCCTCACCTTCCTCCACCACCACTGGCTCTCCGACCTCTCCCCCACGCCCATCATAACCCTGCACCTCCTCCTGCAAACCTTCGCCATCGGCCTGCAAAACGCCATCTCCTACGCGCAATTCCACTGCTTCGCCTCCGCCCAGACGGGGAACACGGTCGTCCTCGCCCTCGCGCTCACAGACCGGCATAATTCCTGGGACCGCCTCGCCAACGCCACAGTCAGTCTCTGCTCTTGGCTCGCGGGCGCGCTCGTCACGGGCCAAGTGGGCAATGCCGTCGGGCGGAGGAGGAGGGTGTGGCAGGTTGCTGTTGGGGTGGTGCAGACGGGCATGCTCGTCGTTTCGGCTTGGATTCACTACGAGTTCAGCGACGGCGAGGCCATCCAGGGGATCGGCACGAGGCCGAGAGTCGGGCTCGGCTTGCTGGCAGCGGCGTGTGGATCGCAGGTCGCGGCCGCGCGGGCTTGGGGCGTGCCGGAGATTAGCACGGCGATGGCGACGGCTGCTTGGGTGGATTTGCTTATTGATCGGAGGGTGTTGGCTTGGAGGAATAAGGCGCGGGATCGACGGGTGGCTTTTTTGGGGAGTTTGGTGCTGGGGGGTGTTAGTGGGGCGTTTGCGCTGGAGAGGGTGGGCGCGGCGGAGGTGGTGGTTTTGTCGGCGGTGTTGAAGGGGGTGGTTGTTGTGGGGTTGATGTTTTGTTCTTGAGGCGCGAGGGGTGTTGGGGGATTGGTGATGTCGAGGGGATTAGCCGATGAGGGGAGCTGGGTTAATTGGATTGGGTTGGACGGATTAAGGAGGAGACTTGATTCCGTTGGCTCAATGGGAGTTCGAGGGGCTGGATGATTGAGGAATATTGTTCTCTTTGGTCTTGTAATAGTGAGGTGAAGTGGCGAGGAGGGCTAACACCAACCCTAACCCTACCTTTTCCTTGTCAATTCACCTGACAGGCCATACTGTTGCATTATTCAGCCTTGTTCCTTCTTGGATAAACAGTAGCTCGTCATTCGATCGATTTCAGCGTCTTGCAATCCTCGTCGTCGCTCCGTCAATCGCCACAAGAAGTGAAGTCCCAGCTCAAAGTCCAATCGCCGTTTGAACAGACATCCTTCATCACCGCACAGCTCAAGGCGGCATCCCAGCAATACGGCATGAGGATCATCCCAAGCGGAGACAAAAGGATATATGCGGCGATGACAGGCGCACACGGGAATGACGATGATGGTGATGACAAGAAAGGAAAAACACGATCGAAGTGTTGTCGGAAGCGGCTTTCTTGCGGCGCGCAGTCGTGTGAGGTGAGAGATGCAAGCCGGTGTTGCCCGTGCTCTCCCGGGTGTAATTCGTTGCCGGTATCACGTGTTGAAGGCTGACCTCCAGGGCTGGGTACTTGCATGCATGCATGCGGTGTCATACGGCATTTTCTGCGGACAAGGGCTGATGATAGCTGCATGTACGTACATGTATGTATGTATGAGATGTTTTGTACATGGAGCTTTCGATCGATTGCACCAGGAACAGGATTGAAATCATCGCTGACTGAGCATTGGGGATAATAATGAAAGGTGCTCGCCACTCGCTCTCAAAACCAAGGGTCTCGCCTTGTTAGCTCTCTTGTGCAGCGGAGGGCGGTCCATTTGCGGAAAGCGGACGGGCATGTCGGAGGCGCATGTGAATGTCTGGGCCCGAATTGGTTTGCGAAGTTTGGAGATGCAGACAGCACACACCTCAGCTCTAGCTGACTGAGCCGCGTGCATGGTACACCGGCGGCGCCTTTTCGTAGCAGAGTCATCAATCACGGGCTGTCTTCTGTGGCTAGAGGAGAAATAGGAAAATCTAGATCATGACCTGAGCAAGTGTTCTTCTCTCACCACCTGCTTTAAGTAAGGGAGGGGTCTCACCTGTCGTTGTCGTTTCCTCTGTTTATTCATCATCACCAAACAACATCAACTTCAGAGCTACTACTACCAGTACAACCACTACCACCACTGAACACCGACCAATCCACAACACCTCATCACACCAATGAGCTGCACCAGAGCAGTCAACGCCAACACCATCCTGACCAGGCAATCCGCCGCCTCGGTCCTCAAGACACTCAACAACAATGGCGTCCGCCTCGCCACCAGGACCGCTCGTCCAGGCCTCATCCACATCCAACACGCCGCATCGCCACCACGCAGCAGGCAATTCAGCACAACTCGCCCCCTAGGCATCAAAGAATTCTTCCCCGAACCCGACGCGCCGCACATCCGCACCACGGAAGCAGCATGGGCTCACCCCGTCTACACCGAGGAGCAGATGAAGTCCGTCGTCGTCGCGCATCGAGAAGCGAAGACCATGTCTGACAAGGTCGCTTTGGCCATGGTACGCGTGCTGCGTTTCGGTCTCGACCTTGCGACCGGCTACAGTCATGGCAAGGCCATGAAGTTGGGCGAGAAGGACCCCAAAGCCGCGCAGCAGAAGTACGGCATGGACGAGCGGAAATACATGATCAGGTATGTGCTGATGACAAAACGACTGCACACCTTGTCACATGTCTAACAATCCTTCCCTCTCGCTCGCAGAAACATCTTCCTCGAATCCGTCGCTGGCGTCCCCGGCATGGTAGCCGGCATGCTCCGCCACCTGCACAGCATGCGGCGCATGAAGCGCGACAACGGCTGGATCGAAACCCTGCTGGAAGAATCCTACAACGAGCGCATGCACCTCCTGACATTCCTCAAAATGGCCGAACCGGGCCCCTTCATGCGCCTCATGGTCCTCGGCGCGCAGGGCGTCTTCTTCAACGCCATGTTCATCTCCTACCTCCTCAGCCCGCGCACCTGCCACCGCTTCGTCGGCTACCTGGAAGAAGAAGCAGTCCTCACCTACACGCGCGAAATCGCGGATTTGGACGCCGGCCGCCTGCCGCAGTGGGAGAAGATGGCCGCGCCAGACATTGCGGTCAAGTACTGGGCCATGCCGGAGGGGAAGCGCTCGATGCGCGATCTGCTCTTGTACATCCGTGCCGACGAGAGTAAGCACCGAGAGGTGAACCATACGCTGGGCAATTTGGATCAGAAGAACGATCCTAACCCGTATGTGAGTAAGTATAAGAGTGAGGATAGGCCGCATCCCACCAAGGGGATCGAGTTTAATAAGCCAGGAGGTTGGGATAGGGAGGATTGTATTTGAGGGTTTTTGTCATGATGGGGAGGTGAATGGATGGGCTGGATTTGTGTGAGCTGGCCTGGCGTTTTCTTTTTGATGATGGGTTTTACGAAGGTCTCTACTCTTTGGGTTCATGCGGCAATCATTTGAATGTCTTCAAGGCAGACACGGGACTAGCGAGGCGTTTTTTTGGGAATTCAATTACGGAGGAAGAATGTCTCCTCTTTTCGAAAGAATCCATAATTTCTTCCTACGGGAAATTTGAAGCAAACTCGAGCAGTCGCCTGTCTCGACTGACTCGAACATGTCTTTGATCAAAAGCAACATTCTCCTCGCATCATCTTCACGAAACGCGACGTCCCACTCGCTTTGAACCGCACTCTCTCATCAATCACTCCCCTCATCCCCACTATCCCCGAAATCCACCAACCCCTTAGGCAAAAGCCTCCCACCCGGCCTCTTCTTGACCTCCTCAGCCTCCTCCTCTTCTTCCTCCCCATCACTCCCCTTCTCCTCCTCCACCTTCTTCGCCTTCCCCCTCCGCCCCCTCCCCCCGGTTCCGAATTTCTCCTCAAAATCCCTCGCACTCTCCAACTCCGCCTCGAGCTCTCTCGCCTCTTTAATCGCCCTGGCTTTCTCCGCGCTGAAGCGGCCCGTCATCCCGGCGTCGGTAAGCATGGATTTCAGGTGGGAGATTTTCGCTTTGGGAGTGGAGCACTGGGCCAGTTCGCGGTGCCAGAGTTTGCGGATGCCGCATTTTAGGAGTTGGGACTGGAGGCGTTTGATTTCTTCTTCGTCGGCGGAGAGGGTTTTGGCGTTGTTGGTGGTGGAGGGTTGGGCTTTCTTTTTGGTGGTGCCTGTGGATGGGGAGGTGGATTTTTTGGGCCGCCCGGCTTTCTTTTTGGGGGGTGGGTCGTCGATTAGGGAGGAGAGGTCGGAGTCATCGTCGGCTTCTGCGGGTGCTGATGCTTGGGTTGTTTGTTGTTTTTGAGACTCGCCGTTTGGTTTGGTGGCGTCGTTGTCTGATGCTTGGGTTTTGGTCTCTTCTTCTCCATCTTCATCGCCCGACTCCACAACCGGGGTGGAAGTTTTGGATTTCGTCTTTCGTTTGGGCTTTGCCTCTTCTTCTTCTTCGTCGTCTGATTCGACTACTGGGCTTCTTTTGGCTGTCTTCTTTGTTTGTGGTTTCGTTCTGGATTTGGACTTTGGCTTGACCTCCTCCTCTTCCTCCTCTTCATCAATCCCATTCTCATCTTCATCTTCAGACTCCACCACCGGACTCTTCCTAGCCCTCTTCTTGGGCTTCTCGACCGGCTCCTCGGATTTCCTCTTCCGTCCAGCAGTCTTCGACTTCGGCTTCTCTTTCTGCTTCGCAGGCGACTCCGGCTCCTCGACAGCAGCATTGATGATGTTCTTACTGCGCTCCTTCCACTCTCCCTCCTTAAAGAAGCCTTCTTCTAGCTCTAGCTCTTCTTCGGCGCGCGTGCGCGCGATTCGCACGGTGATCTCTTCATCCTTCTTGATCGCGTCGCGGACGATGCGGCGGAGTGTTGATTCGATTGTCGCGTCGTCCATGTTGTTGTCATTGGGTGACGCGACGTTTGGAGGCGCGTCTGATAGTTCCGAGTCGGACATTGTTCTTGATATGTCTCGCTATTGAGCGTGGATTGACACGTGAAGATGCTGATGATGTTGGATTTGAGACGATCCTCGGCTAGTCTTCCAATCCCCTTTGTCTCTTCGATCAAATTAACATGTAGGCTAGTTGAGTTGAGCTAGCAGGAGAGCTACAGTCCTAGTACCAGTCTTTCCCCGCTTCCTCCGGCAGAGAGCGAGCGCACGTTGTATGCCTCTGCGCTATTGAGACAAGCCAGCGCCAGGTGAGGTCACGTCACCCTGTGCCTGGTCGGCCGCAGAGTACATGGAGCTACACCTTAACCTTCGCAGTGGTATCGTCTGGTCTGGTCCAGAAACATTCATACCCGCCTGTCTCCTCTTCCGACAACAACATCAATCCCTGTCATACACCCTTGCCCTCTCCATCCACGCCGCGCATTACTCCTCTTCTCTCCCAACACGTCCGCGCCCGATCGACCGGTTTTTCCATCGCACGGGCGCCCCAAGCCTGTCGTCACAACCACCAAAACCTTGCGTAACTAAGCCATCACCGATACCGACCCGAAGGACCACGCCGAATCTTCCTCACCATCTTCTCGTCTCCACCACCTGTCTCTCTGTCCATCCTCTTCGCCTCCCCTCTTGGTCCAAATCGCCCTCCCAACCGCCCCCAACCGCCCCGCCGTCATTACACAAAAGTGTCGTATCGCTTCGTCGCGTATGAGTGCGCTAGTGAAGAGCTCTCTTATTATACTGCCTGCCGTCCAACTTTTGATCTCGCAGCAGTCCGCGTAGACCTCACTCTTCCTGTCTTCCTAAGCTGTTTCGTCAATCGATCTTTCCTCGCACGCTACACTCTGCGGCCCGTCGAGAAACCTGGGACGCAGCATCTTCAAGAAAGTCCACCAGGAAGAAGAACGGGAAGGACAAGAACAAGAAAGACGGCAATACCTTCCCTCATACGCTGTACCGATTGCGTCAGTGCAAACACCAAAGCGATCCACGTTTCAGAAACGGAGCAAACGAGGAAGGCGCGAACCAGAATCGAGGCCTGAAAGCACGTGAAGCGCACCTGCCTCACTCTTAGAAGCTACGAGCACCTGACCAACAACAACTAATTTCCCACACGCATGTGAGTTTGCCAATCTTCTTTCACTGCAACCTTCCGACTCCCTCTTCACCTACCACGACACTCCCGCACAACTTATCCCTCTCTTCCTCCCCTACACCTACCTCTTCCTTCATTCTCCCCCACCGATTCCTCACACCACTTCCCCTCCCACGCACCCTTTCACAATGATCGGGAACAACGACAGGCTTGCCTCGAGCAAGAGCGCGCCCGAGCTGCGCCCTGAAATGCTCCTTGAGAGCTCTGCCTGGAGAGGTCGATCCCACATGTTCACTTACTTACTTTCACGTGCTTGAAGAGCATCCACACTGACCACATTCTACGCAGACTTGCAAATCGCCATGAACGCCAGCGAAGACTCAGTGCAGCCTGCTGGCCGCCTGCTGCTCATTTCCAATCGTCTTCCCATCACGATCAAGCGCTCCGACGAGGGCCACTATGACTTCTCCATGTCCTCCGGCGGCCTTGTCTCCGGTCTCAGTGGACTTAGCAAGAACACTCAGTTCAAGTGGTACGGCTGGCCCGGCACTGCTCCTCCGGAGAACGAGATCGACCACGTCAAGAAAAGACTCTTGGACGAGTACAATGCCGTCCCCATCTTCATGGACGAGGACCTCAGCGAGCGCCACTACAACGGCTTCTCCAACTCCATCCTCTGGCCTCTCTTCCACTACCACCCCGGTGAGATCACCTTCGACGAATCCGCATGGGAGGGCTACGTCGAGGCCAACAGGCTGTTCGCAAAGGAGATCGCGCGCGACGTTCAGGATAACGACCTGGTCTGGGTGCACGATTACCA
>MSJI02000691.1:0-19785 GCA_001931905.2 Cladosporium sp. IMV 00045 | reverse complement strand
CAAATCACCCCTTACCTGCAGTCCGTCTCCCACAAGGCCTGCACCCACCCCGTCTACACCCTCTCCTTCTTCGCCATCCTCGCCAGCACCACCTACATCAGCCTGCTCGAGACTGGCTTCTTCCAACCCGCCGCCGTCGGTGGTGTCGGCAAGGTCGACTTCAATGCGCTCAGCGCTGGCAGCAGGAGGCTACAATTCGGCGAACAAACCGCGTGGAAATGGCAGGTGGAGGAGACTGGCGCGCAGCCTCGCATGGCCGAGCAGCTGCGTGAGGACATTGCGCTCGTGACTCTGGCCTTCCCCGACGTGGGCGCCAATGTCTCCCCGAACGCGCTGCTTCAGACCGTCCCTGTCCCCAAGGACTGCTCGGCTGAAGTCATGCCCTCCTCCGAGAACATCCTCTCCCCCATCTCTTCCGATGCGACTCTGGCTTTCTCCATGCCATACAGCGAGACCGCGCAGTTCCTCGAGGCCGTCAAGGAGATCCCTGCGATCGTCGACGTTTCCGCGCAGGACGATGGCAGCGACGACGAGCCGGAGCGGAAGATGTGGCTCATGAAGTCGTCAAAGGTCGCCGGCAGCTCGGGCAACCTCGTCGACTGGGCCAAGAACTCGTGGTCCGCCTTCCTCGACCTCATCAAGAACGCGGAGACGCTCGACATTGTCATCATGTCCCTCGGTTACATCTCCATGTACCTGACTTTCATCTCCCTCTTCACCAGCATGCGCAAGCTCGGCTCCAACTTCTGGCTCGCCACCAGCGTCTTGTTCTCTTCCGCCATGGCCTTCCTCTTCGGCTTGATGGTCACCATGAAGATGGGTGTGCCCGTGAACGTCGTCCTCCTCTCCGAAGGCCTTCCTTTCTTGGTTGTCACTGTTGGCTTTGAGAAGCCCATCATTCTCACCCAGGCAGTGCTCTCTGCTGCCATCCAGGGCAGGCGCTCTTCTCCTCCTGGCAGCCCTAGCCCAAACAATGGCGAGGCTCCCCTCACCATCCAGAGCGCCGTTCAGTCTGCTGTCCACGAGCGTGGTTTCGAGATTGTCCGCGACTACGCTGTTGAGATTGCTATCCTCTGCATTGGTGCTGCTTCCGGCATCCAGGGTGGCCTGCGCCAATTCTGCTTCCTCGCCGCCTGGACTCTCTTCTTCGACTGCATCATGCTCTTCACCTTCTACACTGCCATCCTCACCATCAAGCTCGAGATCACCAGGATCAAGCGCCACGTCGCCACCCGCAAGGCTCTCGAGGAGGACGGTGTCAGCAAGCGTGTTGCCGAGAACGTCGCCAGCAGCAATGACTGGCCCAGAGACGATGTCATCAGCAGCGATCTCAGCATCTTCGGCCGCAAGGCCAAGGACAGCAGCATCCCCCGTTTCAAGGTGTTGATGGTCACTGGGTTCCTCCTGATCAACGTGCTCAACCTCTGCACCATGCCTTTCCGTGGTGCTGCCAACTCATCTGTCGCTCCCTCCGGCCTTTCCAACGTCATGAGCCAGCTGCCCATGGATCCTTTCAAGGTTGCCGGCAGCGCTCTCGACCACCTCTCTGCGCAGGCCAAGGCTCACGATAAGACCCTCTCTATCACTGTCTTCAACCCTGTCAAGTACGAGCTCCAATACCCCTCTGTGCACTACTCTCCCACCGAGAAATCAGACTGGTCTATGTTTGAGGTTGACTACTCCGATGGTGTCTTCTCCGCTGTTGGCGGTAGAGTTGTCGAGAGCATTCTGAAGAGCTTCGAAGACCCTGTGCTCAGCAAGTGGATCATCATCGCCCTCGTTATGAGCTTGGTGTTGAACGGCTACCTGTTCAACGCTGCCAGGTGGAGCATCAGGGGTACCGAGACCGACAGCTCTGCGACCACTCCCACCCTTAACAAGCCCGCTTCTAACGGCCACGCCGTTGCGCCTATCGTTAAGAATCCCGAAGACAGAGTCTTTGAGGAACTCAGCCCGCTTGACGAGAAGCCCAATGGCTCCGTCAACCGCAGCAAGGAAGAGTGCGAGGCCATCGTCAAGGAAGGCAAGGCAGCTCAGCTCACCGACAACGAACTCGTCGATCTCTCCCTTCGTGGCAAGATTCCCGGTTACGCTCTGGAGAAGACTCTCGGCGACAAGGTCCGCGCTGTCAAGGTCCGCCGTTCGGTCATCGCTCGCACTCCTGCTACCAAGGAGCTCACTGCCAACCTCGAGAAGTCTCTTCTGCCCTACAAGTACATGGACTACGACCGCGTCTACGGCGCTTGCTGCGAGAACGTCATTGGTTACACTCCTCTGCCTATTGGTGTTGCTGGCCCGCTTACTATCGACGGCCGCAGCTACTTCCTCCCCATGACTACCACCGAGGGTGTCCTCGTCGCTAGTGTTTCCCGTGGCTGCAAGGCAATCAACGCCGGCGGCGGAGCTGTCACTGTCCTCACTGGCGATGGTATGACCCGTGGTCCTTGTGTCGGTTTCGAAACTCTCGCTCGCGCTGCTGCCGCCAAGCTGTGGCTCGACAGCGCCGATGGCCAGAAGGTCATGAAGGATGCTTTCAACTCTACTTCTCGCTTCGCCCGTCTCCAGGAGATCAAGAGCACCATCGCCGGCACTTACGTCTACATCCGCTTCAAGACCACCACCGGCGACGCCATGGGCATGAACATGATCTCCAAGGGCGTCGAGCACGCCCTGAGCGTCATGTCCAACGAGTCCGGCTTCGAGGACATGGCCATCATCACCGTCTCCGGCAACTACTGCACCGACAAGAAGCCCGCCGCGATCAACTGGATCGACGGGCGCGGCAAGAGCGTCGTCGCCGAGGCCATCATCCCCGGCGAAGTGGTCAAGTCCGTCCTGAAGAGCGACGTCAACGCCCTCGTCGAGCTCAACATCAGCAAGAACCTCATCGGCTCCGCCATGGCCGGCAGCATTGGAGGTTTCAACGCCCACGCCGCCAACATCGTCACCGCCATCTACCTCGCCACCGGCCAGGACCCCGCCCAGAACGTCGAGAGCTCCAACTGCATCACCGTCATGAGAAAGTAAGTAGTCACCATCTCCCCACATTTTTTCACAAGTATTTCGAACAAGTAACTAACAAATCCCTCCCAGTCTGAACGGCAACCTCCAAATCTCCGTCTCCATGCCCTCCATCGAAGTCGGCACCATCGGCGGCGGCACCATCCTCGAGCCCCAAGCCGCCATGCTCGAAATGCTCGGCGTCCGCGGCGCCCACCCCACCACCCCCGGCGCCAACTCGCAGCAACTCGCCAAGATCGTCGCCGCGGGCGTGCTCGCTGGCGAACTCTCTCTCTGCTCTGCGCTTGCTGCGGGTCACCTCGTGAAAGCGCATATGACGCATAATCGCTCGGCGGCGCCTAGTGCGGCGCCCAGTAGGGCGCAGAGTCCTGGTCCTGCTGGCAAGGGGAATGGGGCCAAGTTGGCGCCGTTGAGTGCGGCGAGGAAGTAAGTGTGGGTGTGGAAGCGACTGAGGCCGACGATGCCTCGTTTGGTGAAGGCGTTATGCGGCGTTTTGAAGGGAGGAATGTGGGGTGAAGCGCGGTGCTTTGTGCCACTGCCAGCTTCTTTTTTTTTGCTTGCTATTTGGGCAAGTCTAATCATACCATCCATCCATCATCTTGCAAGAAAGGGAGGGGAAGAGGGGGAAACCAGGGGATTCATTTTCTGGCATGCATCATCGTTTTTATTTTTTTGATGCATCCGCCTGTTATCATTTTCTGCTATTTTCTTTTTATTATCAACTAGAAAATCTTTGAGAGCGAGCATTTATCTTTCGCGAGGAGATAAAGAAAAAGCTTCTGTATAAATTTCTTCATCGTCTTCCTATCTATTAGTACAAGATTTTCTGTTATCTAGAAGAAAGTAGAGGGAGTCGGGAGATAATTGAGGCGGGAAGGGGAGGTGATAGAAAAAGAACAAGAATAAAAACAAAAAACAATAGATTCAAAATCGTCTCGGAGTTCAAAAACCTGTCTCGCTGAAAGCTGGCTCTTCCTGTGTATGCATGTTGCGTTTCCTCTCTTCCTTTTGACTCTTTGACCAGATTGGTTCGGATTACTACCTACCTATCTTTTGAATTGTTGCTAAAGGGCGACCTCGGATATTTTCCCTTGACAATAATGTTCAGGTACATGTATCCTTTAGAATGTCGACGGGCTTGTCTGATTCTGTTCTTCAATGAATGTATGGAGGGTATGGTTTCTAACTCTTCCACTAAGAAACACTCTTCCTGTGCCTGCCGCTTACTCTCTGCTCCCCAGAAAGCTATGAAACGTCGAAGTATTTTGTGCTTTTCAGCAGCACCCTCCGATTAGCGATTGCTACGCACGAAGCTGGAGATGCAGCAGCAATCACGTCTAGCGGCGTCGCAGCGGGTTTCTCTGAAAACTTTCCTTTGAGTCGTAAGTAGCGAGAATGTTTTCGTGTTTCCTTCCTGCTCTTCTTTTCTTGCCGTTTTCACGCCTTTTCTCTTTCTTTCCTTCAACTCACATGGCCGGATCGGGTTGAACGATGTGCTCCAGACTGCCAATGCGAATCCGCATGTCTATCGATGTCATTTATTTCAGATCACTACAGTCTTATCTGATTCTTCATCCCATGATGATGAGCCGAGGAACCTCGTAGCCCCTAAGGAATTCCCAGCCTCCCGTCCTCAAGAAAATTTAAGCTTTATCGCAAGAAATTCGAACAAGCTCCACAAGGCCATGTGCCGGACAGGCCGAGACGTGAGCTTATTTTACGGGACTCCAAGCGAAACTTCAATCTTCATTGGCCACCACAGCAACTCTCGTCGCCGTTATCCGTCATATCACGACTGAAGGGACCTGACCCTGGTTCTCGTTTTGGTTTTCCTTCCGAGGGCCATGTGGAAAAAGTACGTGCGACTGCTCAGGGCTGGCTACCTAGGCTGAGGCGCGAAATCTTTCTTTCTGCGCTCTCTTCCTGACGCGCGATGGTATACTGGAATTTGGAGAGGAACGCGTCGAGTTTGTTCTCTTGGACATTTCGATATACCGACTTGTTCACTCTTTCTATTTGCACCAACGCAGAAGCGCGCAGGGATCTGCTGTCTTTGCCCACCTTCTATCTCTTTGGGAAGAAAGAATCTCTGCTTATCTCTACCATAACTGCATGAGCTCGCCACTGCTCTAGAGTCGACCTCCGTCCTCCTCCCAAACAACTTCATAGCTTCCATCTCGCTCACCGTGGTCCTGGACAACCTTACCAAAATCCCCTCGAGTCGTTCCGAGCAGGAGCCAGCATAAGCGAGATGAGCTACACCACCAACGACGACGACATTGAAAAACAAGTGTCCGCGACAGACCGGCCTGCGCACTCTCCCAGCGACAGCAATGGCTCGTCCAGCGAAGGACACGCCGCCACGCACGCCATTTCCGGCGCCCACCTCGCCACCGGCAACTCCCTCTCCGCCAAATTGCTCCGTCTCGCTGGAAAGCTGGGCGTCGAGCAGCGCGGCATCGAGCGCGTGCCGGACGACGAGCGCACCGATACGGGTTTCAAGGCGCTGCTGAACGTCTCCACCATGTGGCTGTCGGCCAACATGGTCGTGGCGGCTTTCGCGCTGGGTTTGCTGGCCAAGAGCGTTTTCGGCTTGGGTGTCGCGGATGCGATGCTGGTCATTCTGTTTTTCAATCTCATTGGGATTACGCCTGTTTGTGTCTTTTCTACTTTCGGACCGAGGTTTGGATTGTGAGTTTTGTGATTCTCGTTGAGGAGATGAGTGTCTTGCTGGGAGAGCTTGGAGGGCTGACAACGTGACAGACGACAGATGGTTCTCTCGCGCTTTTGGTTTGGCTGGTATGGCGTGAAGCTCAGTATGTCAGCCGAGCTTGCTTTTGCAAGAAGGAGAAAACTGACATGCGCTCCACAGTCGCCGTATTCAACGTGCTCGCTTGCCTGGGCTGGTCCTCGGTGAACGCCATCGTCGGCGCCCAATTGATCGAAACGGTCAACCCCAGTGTGCCCGGCGGCGCGGGAATCGCTATTATCGCCGTCTGCACTTTCATCGTGTGCACCTTCGGCTACAAGATCGTGCACGCCTACGAGTTCGTCGCTTGGCTCCCGCCTTTCATCATCTTCCTCATCATCCTCGGCGTCTTCGCCCACAGCGGCGACTTTGTCAACATCCCCTGGGAAACCGGCACTGCCGAGATGGGCTCTGTCCTCTCCTACGGTTCCGTCATCTACGGCTTCGCGACGGGCTGGACCTCGTACGCAGCCGACTACACCGTCTACCAGCCCGCCACCCAGTCGCGGCGTAAAGTCTTCCTCTGGACCTGGCTGGGCCTGATCATCCCCCTCCTCTTCACCCAATTCCTCGCCGTGGCAATCATGTCCGCCACCTCCCTCAACGCCGGCGACAACATCTACCAAGCCGGCTACGACGCCACAGGCACGGGCGGCCTCATCGGCGCCGTCCTGCACAACCTGGGCACCTTCGGCAAATTCTGCATGGTCATCCTCGCCCTCAGCATCATCGCCAACAACTGCCCCAACATCTACTCCGTCGGCCTGACCGCGCAGGTCCTCGCCCGCCGCACCGCCAGAATCCCCCGCTTCGTCTGGACCGCCATCGGCACCGGCATCTACATCGCAATCGCCATCCCGGGATACTCCCACTTCGAACAGATCCTGCACAATTTCATGAACTTCATCGGCTACTGGCTCGCCATTTACGAGGGCGTCTCTTTCGCAGATCACTTCGTTTTCAAGCGTGGTATGACCGCTTACAAACCGGAGGATTACGATTGTCCTGGGAAATTGCCACCGGGCATTGCTGCTGTCGCGGCTTTCTGCTGCGGTGTTGCGGGTATGGTTACGGGTATGTCGCAGGAGTGGTATGTGGGTCCTGTGGCTCTGCATGCTGGCTCTGGTCCGACGGGGGGTGATGTTGGTTTCGAGCAGGGGTTTGCGTTCGCTTTTGTGGCGTATTGCGCTTTGAGACCGCTGGAGATGAGGGTTTTTGGTCGGTAGTCTCGGCTGGTGAGATGGAGTGGTTGTTGCGGAGAGGAGAGAGGGAGGGGATCATCTGGTCGGTTTTATGCGTTTGTAATATACTCTGATGAGATATGTGTGATGTCTACCTTCTCTTGATTGTTCCTCCCGACTCATCATTCGTCTTCAATCCTTGCCCATGAAATACCTCCATAGTAGTCCTTCAAGAATCCGCTGCTGTCTCCATATGACATTTCCCCTTTTCTCCAGCCCCTTCACAACTCCAGCGCCCATCAGACAGGAAAGCCATTGACTCCCAAAACCGACATCGCAAGCTGAGGAGGCGCTTGGATTGCCCTCTCCACGCAACAGAATCCTCTTCTGCGCCACCGCCCTATCCTCGTCCACGGTCACGACTCTGACCTCCTTCTCCGCGTTCACAGCCACGACCGCGACCTCCTCCGCCTCTGTATCCGCTGCCAATCTTGATGACGATGAGTTCTACACTCCCTTGAAGCGCCCGGACAATATGGCGCAACTGCAACAAGCCCACCCCGCCAAGCCATACCAGGTCAAGGTTCAACAGGCCAATTGAAGCTGCGCCATATTGTCTGGATGCTTCAGGGGAGTGGAGAAGCCATCGTCGTCAGGACTGGCGGCCTGGGCTTGTGGCTCATCGTCACCGCCACCGCCATTGTAGTCCAAGGTAGAGGGGAAGTACCCGGAAGGCTGGTCGTGAGTGGGATTGTTGCCAGGCGCTCCACGAGCATATTGGTCTGAGACGCACCAGAGTACTGCTGCTGGTTGTTGTGACCACCACGACCTTGCCACGGCCTATCGCCTCTGCCGTCGCGACCACCGTCCCCACGTCCACGGCCGCGACCGCGACATCCTTCTCCCATGTTCCCGCGACCGCGGCTTGGGCCACCCGTCTGCTGGAGCTGCGCTATGTTGTCAGGACGCTTCAGTGGAGTGTAGAAGCCGTCATCAGGATCGGCGGTTTTGATTTGTGGCTTCTCGCCATCGCTGTCGCCGTCGTAGTCCAAGGTAGAGAGAGAGTGTGTCCGGAAGGCTGATCGTGAGTGGCATCATCGCCGGGCGCTCCACGAGCGTAGATCATGGAGGTCGCGGGACGATATGGACTTCTCTGACGACAAGAAGGAGGCAGAATTCAAACGGAAGGACAAAGAAAGCAAGAAGGCCGGGCGTGAAAGCAAGAAGCTCCCCTCAGAGCACCACGTCCAGCCTTCTTGCTCTCCTTGTCCGCCCGTTTGAACTCTACTTCCTTTTCATCGTCAGAGAAGTCGATGTCGTCCCGTGGCCTTCAAAATCTCCGCCCGGGCAGGAGGCTCTCTGCTCATGGTGAGCTAGTCCCGCGGATTTTTTTCTGTCCGGAACGGTAATGAGAGCGCTTGTGTCCGCGAAGCGACAGGCTGCAGGACGTTGCGACCAGGCCGACGAGCACAGCGCACAAGGCGTGGCTCGAGGACAGGCGCATCGAGGTAGGCGTGGGATTGTCGAATGGAGTTGTTTGTGTTTGCTAGGGGATGAGGTTGTAGGATGTCTGAGTTGGAATGATGATGTGGAGGAGTCGTGGTACTTTGCGCGATCAAAGCCGCTCGGCTTTGATCGCGCAGTGTGGTCGCAGAAGACCGGTGACCACCAACCCAAGCACACTGATGAGGCGCTTGGGCTGCTCCAAGCAGTAGAATCTTCTTCTGCCCGCGAAAGGTGCTGGCGAAAGAAAAGAGAATGCTGGCGGAACTTCAAAAATGTTAGCTTCGTTCTTCGATGTTCGCGCGTGTAGAGACCTTTTGGTCGGAAGAATTTAGGCGTGATTGTGGCGTGACTGTACCTTTCTTTCGACAAGAATCGAAAAGATCCGCATGCGAAATTGTACTCGCAAGCGAATACAACCAAGTGAAGAAACGGCGCGTCGAAGGCGAGCGAGAGACCGCCCGCCACGACGCGAAGGAGGACAGAAGGACGCTGAGGTTTTCTTGTTGATCTCGCGGACAGCAGAGTGCTATCGAGCGGGTCGAATCGATACGTCTTTGAGGACTTGTAGGATGGCGGAAGAAGGATGATAGTCCGTGACTTGCTACTGTTTGTTGTCGAATTGGTGCGGAGAGTAGGCGCCGAAGTCTGGAGCTTCGCTCGCTGATCTCAGCGAATTTTCCAATGGCTCTTGATGGTTGCATGGATAGTCGATATGGTTGTTTTCTTCGTGCCAATGTAGCTCGTATCTTCAGGAGACTTGATGGAAGCATCAGTGAGGTCCTGTTCTGCCTCAGAGTCGTGTGGCTCCGTCGAATGGGTCGCGACTGCCTAGTTAGTTTCAATCGCATTCACATGTCTTCCCCGTTCGCACAATAGGCATCGAATAAGCGGGAGGCCGGGGCTTGGCACATGTCGTTAGATGTAGTGATGTGAAATCGAAGCTCGCGACCGATGCCTGACCTCCTCAACGACCACACACATTTCCGTACGTATATCGATCCCAATGGGTATAGCGACGACCTGTACTAACGGAAGCACTCTCGCAGCAGCAACAGCGACAACAGCAACAGCAACCACATTTCCGTATGTAGTATCGACTCCACTGGTCATATCGGCGACTTGTACTAACGGAAGTAAACTCGCAGCACACCAGCAGCAACAGCAACAGCAACAACAGCAACAACAGCAACAACAGCAACCTGTAAGTCCACTCAAACTCCCTCACTTTCTCCTGACCGAGAGCATCAAGCTAATCTCGCCAACACCGGCAGCAGCACCAGCAACAACAGCAGCAGCAACAACAGCAAGATGTAAGTTCTCCCGACTCACCTCACTTTCTCTCGCTGAAGAGCATCAAGCTAATTTCTATGCTCGACGATAGGGGCCCGTGGAAGAAGAAGTTTGCCCTGTCAAACTTGGAATACAGTCGTAGAGACGCGCTCGAAGGGTTCGATTACGAACTAACCGAGCGGCTCGCCGGTAGCACCCAAGAAGTTCCTTGGGGCCAGGATGCCTGGAGATGCGTCCGCAAAATCTCCGAACGCATCGACGACGCGGACGACGATATAAGTCGTTTCGCGATCAATTGCATGATGGAGATTGGGCGCGTCTGCCTCCACAACTACGCGCGGATCGTTGACGACAGCACATGTCGGAGGTCGCTTAACAACCTCCACAACGACGGCGGCGCGGCGTTGGACCGCGACTGGATGGCCAAGCGAGGACTGGGGATCCTCGAGGACCTCTCACTGCGCCTTCTGGAGAAAGAGAAGGCGAGCCTCCAAGAGATCGGAGGCGCTGTCAGTTCGTGGGTCACCATGTACTGTCTGAAGCGGGAGTTTCTGGTGCGTGGCGTTGGCCATAGGCTTGACGCCGCTGAACGCGCCAGAAACCAAGCCGAAGCAGGAATATGGTGTCTCAGAGCAAGGGATTTCTTGCTCGCCGTGTGGCAACGCTGCGGCAATGGGCGTGGAAACCTGCGTAACCAATGGGTAGCACCTGAGGACGACGTTTTGTTCCGCGTCCAGTTGTCGGCCGAACGGGACCTCGATCTTCGCGGCAGGTGGCGCGCTCTGTTCGATGACAGAGGCAGTGATGCAGCGTTCCGGGATCTGGTGATGGTCGCAGTGGCAGGGTTCGCTGGACCGGACAGCGACTCCGGGTTGGACTTCGTCCGCCTGGCTCAAAGGCACAAGGATTGGGAGAGATCGCTCATGGCCTTGGCTTTGAGCAGATCTCGAACATGAATTGTTGCCGACGCTGGTATGTTGACTCGTTTCTTTTTGTTCCCCCTTGCACCATCCTCTGCTTTCGATTCTCCTATCCTCTGCTTTGGACAACATCGGCGGCTAGGTGTTCCTGGACACGTCGATCTCGACAACGGAACGCGCTCTCCTCTGCAAGACCTTTCTCGCCGGCTTCATATCTTTTGCTTCGGCGAATCTGGCGGCTCAGCAGTCCTGGTTACCGTGAGCTCGACAGTGGAATGCGCTCCTTTTCCTTCCAACAATCTTCTCATCGACGTTCTGGTCCTCTGCTGGCGAGAACGATTCTGGCGAGAACGATTCTGTTTCGACAACCCCGAATACTGCGAGATCGACCATAATCGTTTGAGCAACGGGACCAAAGATCGAAAAGGCCTGGTATCTGCTCGTGTGTCTGCCGCTTTTCGAATGGCAATTAGTCCTGGAAACCTTGTCAGCTCGCATCGACACGGTCAGAAGGCGATCGAACGCTGTCACTCATCGAGGTCCCTACGGCATATACCAAAGCAGGGGATAGGAGAAACTCATTTCATTCATACATCGTTAAAGAACACCCTTGCCCTTCCCCTATTTACTCACAGCCAAATCCCCCTTTGGCAACTTCCTACACTCCGGGCACAGCCACTCCCCAGCAGGCTCGCTCTTGAGCCCCACACAGCTCCAGTGGAACCACTGATACTTGCAATTATCGTTATCGCAACCAACCATATCTCCAAAAGAAACTTTCTGACAAAAGCAATACAGTGTCGTGTCCTCGCCCTCGTCCAGATCATCATCACCCTCGACATCGGAGCCCCGATCAGCTGCACCATCGGCTTGCGTGCGCGCGAGAGAAGAAGGAGTGGGAGAAGCAGAGCCGTCCTCACTGTCGGTTGCGGAGGCGTTCGTGCTTGGTGTGCCGTCTCGGCCAGCACGAGCAAGTTGGCGTCGTCGATCACCCTTGGTAGGTTTGCTTCCCGCACGATCAGAGCGTTTGCCGGTTCTGTCTCGTTTGGAGTTGGGCACAGGCTTGCGACTGGATGCACCACCACCTGGGGCCTTTTTGGTGGCGGCAGGAGGGCGACTTGGCTGCTGGGAGCCCGCCCGCGACGAACTAGCTGCTGGCCCAGGCGTTGTGGCCTTGGGCGTGGAACCACCACCAGTCGGCGGCTTGAGGCTGCTTTTCGGCAAGGAGATTTCGTTGGGACGGCGTCGTTTGTTCGCCTCGCTGCTGCCTTCCCGCACCGACCGCGGAGCGCTGACTGGAGTTTGGGAGCCGCCGACACGAGCTCCAGCAGACGACTGGGCCATGCGCAACTGAGCAGCATTGGCGATATTTGCCGCACCACCAACAGAACCGATGTTGCCGGAAATGTTTTGGAGGACACCACCAGCCACAGGAGTCGACACGCCGGTGGCACTACCAGACAGCATGCTCGGACCGTCCCAGTCGGCAGGGAACTCTTCGCGGACAGTGAGATGACGAAGACCAACATCAAGGCGCTTGATCTGCCGCTGCAGCACAATCAAGGCCTTCTCGCTCAGCCCGCACTTCTCTGCCTGCAAGATCTCGCACTTGTCGAAACAGTCGTTGATGGTCTTGGTGAAGGCTTCCTCCTTGGGGTTCTGCACATGGCCGCCGTTCAGACGCACCCATTTCTGGAGAGCCATGTCGCGCTTGTTAATTTCGTCCTTGTAAGCCAGAATTTGCTGGTCTTTGGCCTGGATCTCCTCGAGCAAGTGAGTGACTTCAGCCGGTGTATTCGCCACTGGATCGAAAATCAGCATCGCACGCCCTCGAGAGCGACTTCAAAATGTCAAGAGATCTCACCATCATGCATGAACTGCTCCAGCACCGACGCAGCATCCTCTGGCATATGAAGACTCATGGTGACGGAGACCCGCGGGCGCAAGAGCTGTTGGCGCTATCAGCCAGGGATTGAAGGAGCGCGCAGATACCGATATCGCCCGATGAATACGATTCGGAGCAGCTCGAGGGTGATACAGCGACGCTGATGAGACGGGAGGTGATGATATGCGCATGAAGGTGGCCAGACTGAGTGAGGGAAAGTTGAAGATGTTGGAGATGGATGCGCAGTCACGCTAAGGCTCTCCCCGCACGGCTCCTCCCTCCCTCCCTCCCGCCCGCAGCAGGCGCGCATCTCGGCTCCAGATACGAACGATGGAGGAACGGGGGCGCATATCGCATCGAAAGCCAGCGACATCCACTCTCTTCAGGCGCAAAGTGTCGCATACCACCAACTAATCACAAGCAGCAACATTACCGCCATCGCGAATAGCATGTGACTAACGACTACATGGCAGGCTCAAATATCCCTCGCGCGGACGCTCGCGGCGCAATAGTCCAGCAATGGTCTCCAAACCACCTTTCGCCCAGAAGTGGCTCACACTCACCAAACCACGCACACGACCATGACGATGGATACGCAAATGGCGACGACTACACATGTGACGGCAGACCTCCACGGATGGGAACACCGCAAACGACAGAAGACGACGAGAGGCGCTGGCAAGACGAAGAGCTCAATCGCAAGATCATGAATCAGGTCGAGGAAAACGGCATCACGCGACCCAGAGGCTACAAAGTCTCATATCATTACAACAGCACAGTAGAGGACATGCATTTCGGCAGAACACATCCCATGAAGCCATGGCGACTCACTCTCGCAAAACACCTCATTCTCGGCTACGGCCTCCAATACGCCATGGACACCCACGAAGCACTTCCCGCGGCCAAAGAACAGGTCTGCGCATTCCACGACCGCGATTATGTCGATTTCCTCTCCGAAGTTGCGCCAGAAACATTCGACCGACTCTGCCAAAATCCCAAATATGCAAAAGCTGTCCCACCCGCTCATGACGGAGACAGCGTCTACCTAGGACCCTACAACCTTTCTACATCCCCCGGTGCCGACTGCCCTGTATTCGCAGACATGAGCACATACCTCTTCCTATACACTGGCGCCACATTAGCGGCAAGCCATCAACTCACGACCGGACAGAGCGATATCGCAGTCAACTGGTCAGGCGGTTTACATCACGCCCACAAATCCGAGGCCTCCGGCTTCTGTTACATTAACGACATCGTACTTGCCATCCTGGAAATGCTCAAAGTATGGGCTCGTGTTCTGTACATTGACATCGACGTACACCACGGAGATGGCGTCGAAGAAGCCTTCCAGCGACAGCCACGAGTCATGACGTTGAGCTTCCACCGCTATGGTCCGTACGACGACACTGGCCACAAGTTCTTCCCTGGCACTGGCGATATTACAGACATCGGACTGAGGTCCACACACGGCGAGCATTTCGCCCTCAACGTACCGATCAGCTCCGGCATTGACGACCGGCAGTACAACTACCTCTTCACATCCGTCGTAAGACGCGCAGTAAACGCCTTCAACCCTTCAGCGATCGTGCTGCAGTGCGGCGCCGATTCCCTCGGCGGAGACCGCCTCGGCCAATTCAACATCAACATCAAGCAACACGGCGAATGCGTGAACTTCGTCAAATCCCTCAACGTCCCCGTCCTTCTCCTCGGCGGTGGCGGATACACCGCTAGAAACGTTGCCAGAGCATGGTGCTACGAAACCGCTCTCGCCACCGAGAATGAACTCCCCGACGCCATCCCGCTCGACTTCATCCCCAGGCCCGAAGCTTTCCAAGGCAAAGGCCACGGTGACGGCAAGCTCTTCCCGGCTTTTAATCGCGCCCATCCGAACAATTGCAGCACCGCTGATTTGGAGAATATGGTCAAGAAGATCGACTGGGATTTGAAATATGTGGCGAACAGCCCGTGGGCCAAGATGGATCAGTTGCCGAGGAGGAGTATGGTGGAGAGTATTACTGACAGTATTGATGAGGAGAGAAAGCCGAACAAGGCTGAGAAGAGTCGCAGAGAGAAGGAGAGAGATCCTGCTGGGAGGGGAGAGCTAAGATGAGCGGGGAGCGTGTTGCTGGATAATTGACGAAGAACAAGGACTTGATGGATGGGTATTACTGAAGACGGATTGATGTTTTCCACGTGGAGAAAGGGAGAGGGAATTGCTTTGGAGGAATGACTCTGTTTCAGCGTGGTGCTCGGCGTTGCATTCGGTTTGGGACTGTGTCATTGGAGATGCTTGATCAAGGAGAGCAGGATGAATGATGGCTCAGCCATGCTTTCTGCGCATACAATAAAGGACATTCAAGGCAGATATAGCCTCATCACAGCACACTAGAAATACCTCGTAAGCAGAATACTGCTCGAATGAAATGTGCATGGTCGTACGAACCAAAGTCTTATTGCCGGGCAATCAAGAAGTCAAAGAAGCCACTTCCTGCGAGCAGCACAGCCGAGGTTCATGACTTTCCCAATCTTCTCACAAGACTCGTCTTATGTGAATGTAAGAGCCGATCTTTTCTATCTCCTCTTGGTAGAATCAAGATCGTCGCTTATCTCTTGTCGCCTGCCTACTCGGGAAGCTCGCGCGCAAAAAGCTGGGCAAAGCCCCGCTTGACTTGACCTCTCGCCCGCCTAAACTCCACGCCCATCTACTTCGAAAGCAAACGCCATGCGATCTAAACAAACGAACTGCCTATCGTGTCTGCATCCCTGCAGGAAAAAGCTCCTTGCATGCCGTCATGTCATGTCTGCCGTGAGTCGTCATTGGTAGGATCCGGCGGCCTTGGGTCTTTCGACAAGGATGCTGGAGTTGGAGTCTGCGGTTTGGTTGCTATGAACTGTGGACTAGGGTGACATGTGCCGTAGTAGGTGACATGGGGCCTTGGTATGGGTAAGGTAGTATGGTCTGTCCGATCTCGCACTGCCCATGCTGCTAATAAATACGGAGAACCGCTCTTTGGTCCTTGCTACGACCACTGTCCGATTAGCGATTGACGATGTTTCTCAAAGCCGCCACCCTCAGCGTTCTGCTGGGCATTGCCAATGCTCAGACGTGGAAGGACCTTCCTGGCAGTCTATACGGTCCGTCAGAGCCATGGGGTTTCGCTCCAGAGGCGAGCTGGCCACCTACCACAGAAATTGGACAGGAACTTGAACCCCAGAAGCCGGACGCCTTGACCCGCGACATAATAGCTCAAGTCGACCAGGACAGTGTTGAAAGCATCATCACTAAACTTGCGGGGTTTGGTACAAGGCATACCCTCTCGACGCAAAACTCTAGCACCCGTGGCATTGGTGCTGCCAGGGACTGGATCTACAATGAAATGAGAGACTACGCCTCACAAGGCAACGGGAGCATGAACGTATACTTCAACTCTTACATCCAACCGGTCGCAAGCCGAATCCTCTTCCCAGTCAACATCACAAACGTTATTGCTCAGATCAACGGCTCCTCCGACCCCAACCGTGTCCACATCGTCACAGCTCACTACGACAGCCGGCGTCTCAACGTGAGCGATTACACGAACGACGCACCAGGAGCCGACGACGACGCCTCGGGCGTAGCAGTCGTGATGGAAATGGCTCGCATCTGCGCCAAGCAGAAGCCCAAAGCGACCATGATCTTCGCCGCCGTCGCCGGTGAAGAGCAAGGCCTCTACGGCGCCGACCATCTCGCCAAAACCCTCAAAGCGGCCGGCTACAACGTCGAAGGCAACTGGAACGTCGACACCGTCGGCAGCGGATCCAACGAGCCCTTCAACCCTATCAACGAACACACCATCCGCGTCTTCGGCGCCAGCATCCTCTCCCCCAACATCTCCACCGGATCTTACAGCTCCACCATCGGCACGATCGGAGGCGAGAATGACTCCCCTCACCGTAACCTAGGTCGCTTCATCGCCGAAGTGGCGGCCGGTGCCTCCGAGGAAGTCGACATGCAAGTCGCGCTCATCTACCGCCTCGACCGCTTCCTGCGCGGCGGCGACCACCGCCGTTTCCTCGAGCAGGGCTTCCCCGCCGTGCGCTTCACCGAAGCCGTGGAGGAATTTAAGCACCAGCACCAGGACATCCGCGTCGTCAACGGCACGCAGTACGGTGACACGTTGGAGTTTGTCGATTTCGCTTACACGACGCGCGTGGCGAAGGTCAACCTGGCGACGATGTGGTCCGCGGCCAATGCGCCTGCCATGCCGAGGAATGTGACCATCTCAACGAACGTGGGCTTTACCGCGGCGGATGAGAATACGCCAGAGGATATTGTTAACAACCTCAGCGCTTTTTCGTGGGTTGCGGGCAGTGATCCGTTGGTTGCTGGGTATGAGCTTGTTTGGAGGGTAAGTGGTGCACTGCAGTGGAGTCATTCGCTTGATGTTGGGAATGTGGGCAATGTTACTGTGGATTTGTCCAAGGATAGTCTGCAGTTTGGTGTTAGGGCTATTGGACACGATGGGAAGAAGAGCCCGGCGGTTTTCCCTTTTCCCTGGTCAATAGATTCTGCCAAGAAGTAGACCCGCAAGCTTTTGCGTGGGAAGAAAGGTCTTTGAACCTACCATTTCGGAAATGCATGGACACGGAGGCAGATCACTAGTAAAGATGAGCAAAATTGGATATGAACATCAACCTTTTTCTACTCAATGATAAGTCTATTGACGAGCCTTGTTTAATTTAATTATCGCTGAATAGCATGATCACCTCTTGTAAGCAAGAGCATGATCCAAAATGAACTGAATACCCTCCTTGCGCCAAGTGTCCGGCTCATTGAAAGCATTACCGGTAACATTAGTATCAAAGACAATGTTCTCCGGTTGATCATTGGAGTACACAGGCCAGTCAGGAGTAGATGAATTCCTCCCCTTGAAACCATTGGGGTCAAGGTCATGGATGAACGACGCCCAGCTGGAGCTCATGAGATCTCCAAGCTCGTAGTAAGCCTCGGACTTGTTGCCGTAGGGGTTCACGGTGCCCCAGAGCTCGCCGTAGCCAAGACCTTGCGTGTTGTCGAAGACGAAAGCGACTTCTTGGAAGTGCGTCACGCCGGTTGTGAACGGGATGCCGTTGGGGATGGTGTTGAAGCGGTAGCTGTAGGCGTCGATGCCGTGAGCCGTCCAGACTTCGCAGGCGCCGCGGCGGTTGGCTATCATCATCACGTCGCCCCAGTAGGCGGCGCTGCGGCGGTATTGGGTCTGGTTGGGATAGGTATAGTTGCCAATCTCCTCAACCGGCGGGATCCAGTAGTCAGGTGTGTTAGGGTAGGCTTCAAGCACTTCCGGCACGAAAGACGCAGGTAGAGGCGCAGCTTCCTCATCGTCGGTAATCGTGTCGGCGAAGTCTTGCTCGGAGTCAATGCCTTGCGGTCCGAAAGCGGTGCCCTCATCTGTGTTAGCACCGGAGATGATGGGGACTTGCACGAAGTCGCCGTCCTCAAGTTGCAGGCTGCCCCAACGCTGAACGAAGTCACCGTCCACGATCACGTTCCAGTTGCCACCCTCCGTAGAGTTGAAGAAATCATTGACCTGCTCGTACGGAGCATATCGAAGGCATTCAAGAGTATCGGTGGCATTGCCGCATCCGGTAATGTTGACAAGCGCATCGTAGCCGGGTTGGTAGTCAATCTCCGAGCGGTAGCTGTTGTAGGCTACTGGGTTACCGGACTGCATGATACCAGCGCGGAAAAGGCCATCGTCGCGGCCATTGTAAGCGAGCAGGTGCCAGCCGACGGATGCGGCGCCGGCAGACTCTCCCCAGATGGTGACCTTGCTGGCATCGCCACCGAATGCAGCAATGTTCTCCTGCACCCAGTGGAAGGCCAGACGCTGGTCTCTGAGAGCGATGTTTGTGTTACCACTTCCAGTGACCTGCTCAGAGGCCAGAAGACCCCAGCCCTGCAGGCGGTAGTTGATGGAGACACCGATAATAGGCTTGCCAATCCTCACGCTGTTTTCCACGATGAAGGAGAGATTGTAGCGGGCATCACGGCTGCCGCCCATGCGAAGACCGCCGCCATGAATCCAAAGACCAATGGGCAGCTCCTGGTCTTCGTAGCCGGAGGGACGGACTACATTGAGGTAGAGGCAGTCCTCAGATACAGGGTAACCGAGCTGGTCACCACCGTAGCCAACGCAAGAAGGAGCATATCCAGTTGCCTCGTAAGTGCTGTTGTAGGTGGAGTTCAAGGACTGCGGGTTGCGGAATCGGAGCCCGTTGACAGGAGGCTGAGCGTAGGGGATACCCAAAAAGTAGTCCTCATTGTAGGTCGAGGAATGAATACCAGAGATGGTTCCGTTCTTGACGTCCACTGTGGGAGCATCGCCGTAGCTGGCCTGACGGCGAAAGCTGGGCGCCGCACTGGCCACTGCCAGAAGGCTTGCAAGGATGGTAAGCATGTCTAACGAGAGCAGGAGGTATACCAGCTGATGACCAGGCAGGTTTAGAAAGCAAAAGCAAGACGAAGCACATTATATACTTGACGTAGTGCAAAGCACCATAGCTGCGGACACCGGTCCCGAGGTCCATACAAACGTCACCGGGAGCTTCAAGCATCCATAACGGCTCATGATGTTGAAGCATTTGCCGAAAGATGAATTGAAGTCATGAGATTTGGCCAAAGGCAGAGTCAACCCCGTGCGCATGGGGCGATGATCCAGCAAGGAATGGAGATTGTCGTGCGGGGCTGTGTGGAGTTGATGTTGTTGTTTCGGCCAAGATCGCTCCATTTCTGCAACTTCTCCGCTTGAGGGAAGACAACACGATTCATGAACGACGCCACATGGATGCTTAGCGCGAAGGCTCTCCTCTTGCCCGCTCGATTGGGCAATTATCGACCGCATGAGCAGACTAAATCTTTAACCTTCACTTTTGGCATATGTTCCTGCGTGCAAAATTATCTTGATCGCGCGCTGGATGATGTGCTGGTATTTACTTTGGGATGATATGCAGACCTTGGGTGGCAGCGACTGTGAGTACCCTTCACTCCAAGATGCAGTAGACAAGAGCAGTAATGAGCCACGAGCGACTGAGAGTAGGTGATCTGCGAACACAACACGAGAACAAGCCATCAATGACGGGGCTGAAAGAGCATGGATGAAGTGCACATGAGTGAGAAGGATGTCTGATCAGATACAGAGTTGTACAAAAAAGCTTGACCCCACCACCACCCGACAGAATGTTGCATCTGCCGCG
>MSJI02000690.1:0-80786 GCA_001931905.2 Cladosporium sp. IMV 00045 | reverse complement strand
CAAAAGAAAGTCGAAGCCGAGGACTGAGTGTCAATCAGTCAGAAAATCCATCCGACTTCGAGCGCGAATCCGCGACGTGCGGTGGGTTGGCCGGAGGAACAAGTGGCAGAGTGCGGTCTTGCCCGACACCATGGACGGTCAAGTTCGGAGCATGCTCCGACGGGCTGCATATTCTCTTGCGTCATGATGATGATAAAACGCAGGACACCCCGCGGGAATTCAACGATCCGCGCGTGCCACAGCGGCTGCCACCACGATGTATTGAGTCCAGTAGTTACAGACAAGGTCACTCGTCATATCATTGGAAAGCGGAGACCGAGCCGAGTGGGGGCATCCTTACTCTGTTATTCCATCCCGAACAGCGTCGCGTGTTGCATGAGAGGGTGACCTCTCGCTGATAGAAAATTGTAGGTTGATTGATTGTTGTCTAGTTTTAGGCGCGCGGTCTGGTAGACCGGGCCTTTCTATCTAGTGTCTTGGCAAGCCAACCTGCGATCTACGACTTGGATTCCTAAAGTGCCTCGGCCTGCGACATCGCGCTTCCAGAATTTGCCCCGCGACGCCCAAAGTTGACCTTCGGAACCGCGTCGCGGGCCCAGATTTGTACGGGTAGCCCTAAAGTGCCTAACAGAAACGCGTCGCGGCTCCAAAATCGATCTAAAAGTGTTCAATTCAAAAGTGTTCAATCCACCGATAGTTGGATGGATTCAGAAGCCCACTAGATCATTGCCACGGGAAACACGATGTGTTTTCCGCGTCGCGCATGGCCCAGTACTTGTTGCACTCAGGAAACGCGCCGAGATTCCCCTTCCTTACCAAAGGGCGCGCGCCGCATTGTTGCACCTAGATATCGCGTCGTGTTTACGTTCTGCCATCGACATTTACCTTATTGCATGTCTCACCTCATAGAGACTAATTGTCTCACACTTAGCTGATCTGACCTTTCGCCTATCGGTTACGCGACTTATATATAATAGCTTACAATATATAATATACTTAGAGCTTTATATACTAAATCGACCTTAAATGAAAACTATATAGGTTTAAGCTCGTACTTAATCGCCCTAAACCTACTTAAGCATTACTAGCGAAAACGCGCGTACTTCCCGCGTCGCGTACGGCCCTAGGCTTAGTTACGCCTAGGAAACGCGTCGACTTTTCCTCTCCCTATAATAAGCCGCGTAGCGTAATACTATACCTAGACGTCGCGCTATATGCTACCGTTTAACGTCCTCGATATCTCACCTTATATAGAGCTTTAACCTTCGATATACCTAAGTCTAATTTCGAACTATAATAAGTAACGCCCCTCCCTTTAATAGTATACGATACGTAATATACTTAGAGCTTCTTATACGAGACGGACCTCGCACGAAATTTTATAAAACTAGGTTCCTACCCCTTAATACTATAGCTATTATTAGCTTATTATACGCTAGTATTTTATGTTTACTATATATATATAGTCCTTACCCCTAGAATATAGAGAATATATAGGAATAATTTTACGTACGATACTACTAATTAGAGATCGCGTTATAAGCTAGTTATATAAGTACCGTATCTTAAGAGTAGATTATTATATATAGGGTTTAATCGGATTCTAGGTATTAGTCTTAGATTAGTATAAATTAGAGTACTACCGGATCTATACTACCGACTATAGGTTAGATTATAGGCCGGTCGCCCTTAGCTATAATAGACGCTAAGTCGTAGAGGGCCGGGGAAGGAGGAAGACACTCTACGGAGATATAGATTAGAGAGAGATTAGGACCGCTACTAGAAGCACGCTTAGGAACGGTAGGGATAGGGAGAGGATTATAGACGCCTAGCTACTAGACGAAGTAGCCGAGATATTCCTAAACGGGATAAACGTAATTCTAGAGGAGTACGTACCGAGGGCGAGAGAGTTACTATACGCGAAATAGTAGTAGACGAAGGAGCTTTTAATCCTACGGAAGGACTATATTATATTATAGAACCGGATTACGACGCTCTATCGGAGGGGCGAGGATACTACGTAGGTATAGAGGGTAGCCTATCTAGTAAGAAGGACCTATCTCGATAAGATTAATAAGTAGAAGAAATAGTACTAGAAGGACTTTCTAGATAACCCCGATACTATCTAGAAGGTAGCTAGATACGCTAAGCCGTCCGGTAGGGCTACGAATATACCCGAGCTATCGGTAGATAGGAAAAGGTACTAGTTAGATAGAGAAAAGGCGAAGGTATTAATAGAAGCCTTCTTCCCTACGCCTCCTAAGCCGGAGATACCTAGTAATAGAGTGCGCTAGGCTATATAATAGGCCCGACCTCTAGAGTAGCTACGTCTTACGAAATACGAGGTCGAGAGAGCTATCTTTAGGAGTAACCCGAATAAGGTACTAGGTATAGACGAGATTAGCTTCCGAGTCTAGCGGGAACTATAGCTAGTAGTAGGCGTATACCTACTCTAGTTATATTCTACGTTACTAGAGTAGAGATATATACCTAAGTAGTAGAAGACTACTAGGATTATAATATTAAGGAAACTAGGGAAGCCTAACTATATAGTACTAAAGGCCTTCTACCCGATTTTACTACTCCCGAGAATAAGTAAGGGACTTAAAGTAGTCGTAGCGGCTCGCCTATCGTATATAATTAAAAAGAATAGCCTCCTTCTAATTAACTATTTCGACGCGAGACCGAGGAGGTTAGCTAAATAAGTACTAAACGTCCTAGTTAAGAAGATCTATTAGGTATAGAAGGGCGGTAAGATCCTTACGCTTATTTCCTTCGATATAAAAGGCGCCTTTAACGGGGTGTACTTAAAAGCGCTAGAATACTAGCTAGCGGCGAGGAGGGTTCTAAAGCTAATTATCGAATAGATAGGGGACTTCTATATAGGTAGGCACGCCTTAGTTACTATAGGGAGCTACGAGTTAGAAGTAGTAGAGATCGAGTATATAGGGATTCCGTAGAGATTACCGCTATTACCGCTACTCTACGTATTCTATAACGCCGACCTAGTCGAAATACCGATCGATAGCTACGGAGGGTCGATTAGACTCGTTAACGACTTTAAGGCCTAGGTAGTAGAGGCGAACGACGAGGAAGAGACTATAGTAGCGATTAAGAATACTATCCTACCCTATACTAGGCGCTAGGCGAAGTAGAGTAGCGTAACGTTTAAGGCCGATAAAACTAGCTTTATCTATTTTACTAAGAGGGCGGAAGCGGACGATACTAGAGTAGTACGATTTAACGGGATAGCGATACTACCCTAGTAAAGTATTAAAGTTCTTAGCGTCACGTTAGATAAGAAGCTAGTAATAGACGAATATCTCTCCCGAGTAATTAATAAAGGCACTTAAGCGTACTTATTACTCTAGGCGATTAAAGGTATAAGACTAGCCTAAATAAGATAGCTTTTTCGTAGCTATGTCTTACTAATTACCGACTATACCGCCTCGGCGTAGTATAGCCCGGAGAAGGTAGGCGTAGGTAGACTCGTAAACGCACTCGAAAAGGTATAAAAGCTAGGAGCGAGGATAATAACTAGAGTATAGAAGAAAGTAGCCCTACCTATCCTCGAGGCCGAAGCGTACCTCGAGCCTACTAGGGAACGCTAAGAGAGGAAGGTTTCGGTTTACGTAGTAAAGCTTATATCGCTCCTAAAGAGTAACCTAGTAAAGGCGGCGCTACTACGTAGGTTTAATATAACTATATATATATTACTACTCGGAGCGATAGTTATAATATTAAGGAAGCGGCTAAAACTAAATAGATTTAGGCTACCTATAGGGAACCTACTATAGATCTAGGCGCTATAGATAGACTATAGCTATCGAGTAATTATTAAGAAAAAGGATTAGGTAATTAGAGACATAGCTAAAATCGTAGGGGCGAATATCTTAGGCCTATATATAGATATATTAGTCGCGAAGCGGCTAGCTGCTATCGTAGTCGTCTAGAGGACTAGGATATTTACCTAGGTCGTTAGGTAAGACTCGATAGGATAGGTATCTACTTATAGGGTATTAAGTACGGTAATAGTAGAGATAGTAGCGGCTTTAAAGTACGCTTAGGAGGATCTTAAGTAGGTATAATAGCTAGTAGTATTCTTAGATATCTAGTAGGCTCTCCGAGCGATTGAAGCTAGTAATAATACTAGGACTAGACGAGCGCTCCTATTAGAGATCGTAGAGAGTATAGAGGGCCTTTATAAGGTAGAGATAGATCTTAGATTTAGATAGGCCCCGGGATATAAAGGCGTAGTAGGAAACGAAGAGGCCGATAATATAGTACGGGAGGCGTCGAGTTATTTAGGTAAGCCTACGGCTCTAGTACTAGAGAGGGTATAAGAGGTAGTAGGCGTTATCTGTCTAATAATTCGGGATTAATTATATACTACTTAATATTCTCGTAATAAGGAATAAAGCTTACTAATCTTACTATACCTCTTTAATATCTTCGTAGGTAGACTTCTAGAGCGGTTTAACGACGGTACTACGACGATTCCTTAATCGCTCTTCGATGCTAATAATAGCACTTTACTATTATCTAGCTCTCGGGAAATCCTAAAGCTACTCCTTAGAGCTATATATACGATATAAGCTAGTAAAAGAAATAAACTAGGCTAGCTATATTAGTTTATAGGGGTCGGAATAGTACTAGTAAAGAAACTAACGAATAAATATTATAGTTATAGCTACTAATAATACTTATAGATACGGGTAACTACTTAGGTAGGTATCTTAGCTATACGCGTAAACGAGCCTTCGGCGTATAACTATAAGTTAATAAAATTGCTCTTTTATATAGCTTATAAAGGAGGAGCTTATATTTAGGAAGCTATTTAGGGAAGTCTAAGTAAGCGACTAATTACCTCTATTAGCGGAAAAGATGAAGCTAAAATTACTAAATAGCTAATAGCGCATTTACGCCCGAGTATACCGAGGCTTTAACTACCGCGCTTAAGTATAAAAAGCCTAGCCGCCCTAAGCCTCGGCTCTCCGCCGCATTTAGACTAGCGAATAAGTAGAGACGGTTTATTCGTATAACGTTACTATAGGGGAAACCGGATAGGAGGGGAAACCGGATACTCCCGCGCGCTAGTTTCGTATTCTTATTCGAATTTTACGCGTCTTTCTTCCTTTCTTCTTTATTATGCCTACCTATTCCAAAGATACGCTTACTACGGCCCTAATAGCCTACCGAAACGGCGAATATACTTCTATTCGAAAGTACACTTACGCGTTTAGTATACCGCTTTTAACTTTCTCCGACTAGCTTACGAAGTCTACTACCCGCTCTAAATCGTACGAATCGTAGAAGATACTCTCTACTACTAAAGAGAAGGCTCTTATTAAGGCTATAACTCGACTATCTAAGTCGGGAGTCCCTATTACTCTTTCGTTAACGAGAGAACTCGCCGAAGAAATCTGTAACGCCCGCTTCCGCCTAAGCTCGACTCCGACTTCTTACCTTCCTATTAGTAAACGGTAGATTAATAGGTTCCGAAAACGATACCCTATACTAAATACCGTCTACTCTCGAGCTCTAGACGCGAGCTGCTTCGAAGCGGTAAGCTATCCGACTATAAACGCCTACTTTACTACGCTTTCTAATCTTTTCCTCGAGAATTCCTATTCTTCTAACGCGGTTTTTAATATCGACGAGACCGGTTTCGCTCTCGGTACTACTTTACCTTCGAGAGTACTTATTAATAAAAAGGAAGCTATAGGAGTTAAGAAGATAAGCAGAAGGTAAGAGTAGATAATAGCTATAGAGTGCGTTAGAGCCTTAGGAGTCTCTCTACTTCTGCTTATTATCTTCCGGGTAAAAGATACGAATACTAGGTGGATACTAACTTCTACGCCCGAGAAGTAGAAGTTCTCTACCTCTTCTAGCAGGTGGACGTCCGATTCTCACGCGTACGAGTAGTTAACTACGTTATTCGAACCCGAAATAGCCTATAATAATAGAAAAAGAAGGCTATTACTACTCGATAGATATAGATCGCACTTTACTACTAGGTTTATTGCCTTTTGCCTCGATAAGAGGATAGACCTAGCCGTATTACTACTATATACTTCGTATATATTATAACCTCTCGACGTTAGGCTATTCGGCCCTCTAAAGCGGGCTTTATCGACTAAGATCGACTAGCTCTTCTAGCTCGATACTCGACGAATACCGCGTATCGAGTAGATAGAGGCCTATATTATAGCTAGGTCTAGGGCCTTTATAACTAGGAACGTCGAGTCGGCTTTCCGTGCGTCCGGTATCTACCCTCTAAGCCCGATTACTATCCTCTCTACTCTTCGAATACCCTTAGAGCCTTCTCGAGTTACGCCGCCTCCTATTATAAATACGAACGACCTAGACCGCTCTCTACTAGATAGTTCGCTACCGGATGGTACGGAGTTATAGGAGGCGACGTCGCTAGTTAACTTAATCGTTCGTTCGTCTACTCTCGAGACTCCTATAAAGTAGTATATCGAGCGATTAGGAGCGGCTTTCGAGAGAACTTCTTCCGAGAATACTCTTTTATAGAAGGAGAACGCGGAGTATAAAAAGCTATTACGGATACGTAAGGAACGTAAGAAAGGGAAGCGCGTAGCGATAAAAGGGAGGTTTATCTTTAATATAAAAGAAATCCTCGAGGTAGTCGAGAGAGTAGAAGCGGAGGCCTTAAAAGGAAAGCTAAAGAGGAAGCGAAAAGCAAAAGCTATAACTCCTAAAATCGAAGACAAAGAAGATAAAAGTATCGAGAGTAATATATCCGAAAGCGAGAGTAATTATATTATCGTAGCTAGTAAGAGATTAAATCTAAGGTAGAGAGTCTAAAATTCTATCTAGTTTCTCTTCCTATCTAGTTTCCCCTATAGTAACGTTAGTCTTTATATGTCTTAGAGTATACTAGGATGTTATCTAGGTAGACTACTATAAAGACGTCTAGATACTTCCGTAATACGTTATTAATATATGCCTAGAACGTAGCTAGTATATTAGTGAGTCCGAATAGTATAACTAGATACTCGAATAGTCCGAAACGAGTTCTAAATACTATCTTCTATTTTTTACCCTTTTTAATCCTAATCTAGTTATAGGCTCCTAGAATATCGAAAGCCGTAAACTACTAAGCTCCCTATAAGCAGTCTTATAGCTTATAGATTAGAGGTAGAGGATAACTATTCTTTATAGTAATCTCGTTTAATCCCCTATAGTCTATATAGACTCGGTCTTTCTTCCCTAGTTTCATAATAATATATAACGGGTATCTTACCGGCGAGTCTAACTTACGGATATATCCTTTCTATAGTCCTTTATCGACGTATTCTCGGATTTATTCTACTCGTTAAGCTATAACCGGTCGTAGTAGTTCTTTCTTTAGTTACTTACTTTCTTAGATCTTAATCTCGTAATCCTAAGGTTAGTATACTAGTAAAGCTTCTTTATTAGATTTCTTTTCGAATAGCTATCGAAAATCTAAATATTCTAGAGGTATAGTAAACTCTACTTCTTTCGTTTCTATTTTCTTATAATATAGAACTTAAATCTATTCTAGTATTATTTATACTATTTAGAGTAATTCCTATACTAATATTACTTCTACTCCGATCTTACCTAGCGTGTCGTATACTATAGGTAGAGGTATCGGGTCGAGTCTTTTAAACTAAATAGTACTCTTTCCCTAGTTTATTATTAGGTTAGATCCCTTAAGCTAAGGTAATCCTAAAACTATATTAAACCCGGGAGTATTAGTAATATTAAACTAGAGCTTCTCTAGGTAGTATCCTATCTATAGAGGTATCTTCTTAGTTTCTTATATAATTATACTATTATTATACTTAACTATCTTCCTATTAAATACTCGTAACGAGAAGGGTTCTACTTTATAGTAAAGAGGTATTATATGCCTCTCCGTATACCCTAGCGTTATAAAGATTCCTATGTATCCGGAATCGATTAAGGTAATAGTACGTACTATACCTATTATTACCTAAACCCGTAGGTTATTAGCGTAACGAGCTTTACCTACTAATACTATTTGTTATAACCTAGGTAGATCCTACTAAAGTCTATCTTCTAGAGGATCTCCTAGTTTCCTAACTATCGTGGTTAGCGGGCTACTAGTCGTTAATAACGTAGGTTACTCGTACTAAGTAGTAGTTCCTATACGTTTTTATAAGGTATCGTGTCTTATATATCGTCTCCTATCCTCGGCGGAGTCCTAAAACGAGCCTATTAAGTTTCCTCGTCTTATTCCGTTCTCGGAGATCTTAGTAATAGCGGCTAGACTCGAGCGGCCTACTCGTAAGTCTATCGTTCCGCCTCTATAGCGTATTCTTACTTAAGTTCCCGGACCTACTATCGTATTATGCGAGGAATATAGATTCTATCTAGTATACTATATCCGCCTCTTAGTATAAAGTCGCTACTAATAGGTAGCTATTCTTAGATAACTATATAGTAATCGATGCTTCGTTCTACTAATAGTATATTTCTTAATACCTACTAGATATCCTAGATTATTTAGGTAAACGCAGAATTATAGACCCTTTATTATCTATTAATCTATAGGAATACTTCGTCCTTCCTAAGTATAATTCGCTCTAGGATAACTAGTATAATATCGCCTATACGAAAACTTATCGTGAATTAATCTTCGTCGTCTAAGTCAGACTCTTCTAAACTCTTATTATCTTCTACTTCTTCCTTACCTTCCTCTAGAGCCTATTCGTTTAGGCTAAAATCCTCTCGGATTAGCGTAGGATAGTAAGTTAACGCTTCCTATACTACTTATATTAGAACGGGTATACCCCTAGTAAGGTAGATACTTTATCGTTAGTAACTTAGGAAATATCCTAATCCTATTTTATTACCTATATAAATAGTATAGCTATTATTATAGTAAGCCGTCTAGGACGTTAATCTATAATTATTCTAATCTTTCGGAGCGTTAGTTCTAGTAGTCTTATAGGCGCTTTACCTATCTACTATATCCTCGTAAGTCTAATTATAGGTAGTAGCGATCGTTACTAGCTTTAGAGACTCCTCCTCTATACTCTTTCCTTTAGTTACTCTAAATACCTCTTACTTTCTAGATTTCTATAGTTTATAACTCTGCTTCCGGGCCTTATATTCGTTCTTATAGTATCCTTTCTTACTATAGCCGTAATATTCGACCTATAACTTATCCTTAGACTTCTTCTAGCTTTTCTTTTAGCTTTTAGAACCTAGCTTACCTTACGTAGCGTCGAGTTACATCTTTTATAACCCGTAGTAGTTATCTCTCTATTCTAGTACGTCTTACTTTACTTTAGTATTAGTATTTCCTAGCGAGTATTATCTTTTCTATTCTAGCTATAATTCGAAAATCCGGGTATCGATCTTAATCGTAAGATCGGCTATACCCTATAACGTATCTAGGCGCTTATACCGTATTATAATTTCCTCGCGGACCCTATCTTTAAGTCTTTAGTAGAACTATAAGGCTAGCGCCTCGTCGTTCTACCTAACCTTTAATACTAAGATTTAGAACTCGGCGCGGTACTAAGCCGCTAAGGTCTTTTAACGAAGGGCGCGTAAATCGCGATTAGCCTCTAGAGCGTCGTTACCGTAGTTAAACGTTTCTTCTATTACCTTAAAGAAGCGGTCTACGCTACCTAATACGCGGCGTATAGCTTTATTTAACTCTTCTAGCCTTTCGTTATCGATATAATTTTCTATATAGAGTTAAATCTACTCTAGGGCCTTACCCTAAAGGTAAGATATCGTAAATAATAGTTTGTTTTAAGCCTTTCCTTCGAACTTCTTAGGGTTTATCTACTAGTATAGCTTATACTATAGTCGGAACGACTTAATCTAGTTACGTCGTCCGTTAAACTCTATTAGTAGGTTTACTTTAGTCCCGGAGGAACTACTAGTAGGTCCTCCTACGTTAGATACTAGGGCTATATCGGATTAAATATAGAAGTTATCGACCTAATAAGTAACCGTATCGATAGATTCGTTCTATTCTTCGGGAGTCGGCTTAGATCCGGCTTTAGACGGTATAGCCTCCTCTAACTCTTCGCTACTAGTAACGGATCGTTCGTCTTCCTTAGATATATACTATATCTAGGAACCTAAGTCGCCTCTCGGTACTTCCGAGAGTAGTACTTAAAATATAATAGGGGTAATAGCCGGTAGCGGGAAGTTAACTAAGAAGTAGGCTTCTTAGGTATAAACGATAGAGAGTAATAACGATCTAGCTAATTAATATACTTAGATAGTAAATTTAAGTACTAGCTTCGTTACTTAGATTAAGTACGAGGCTCCTATAAACCGTAGACTAACTCTAAACCTATCTACTAAAGAGACTTATATAGGATATACTCTACTCTATTATCCTAAGAGTAATAGAGTAGTAGAGTATATAGAGTAATAGAGTATATTACGTAATCTATAACCTACTCTAGAGGTAGGCTATACCTATTAGTATAGAGTAGTTTCCCCGTAACGCGCTATACGCGTTCCTACTATCCTAGGGTTATTATACCCTAGGAGGATAGATAGCTCGTAACTAGAGCGGAACGCTAGCTATTCTATATAGCTTTATCTAGATAACGTTATAGCTAGCTATTTATCCTCCGCTAGGGCCCTAAAAATATTATTCTACGTACTAGCGCTTACTACCTTCTTCGAGTTAGTTAGGATAAGCTATATAAGTAGTATTAACGTTACTAATAAGCTCGTTATTAGTTGCCTACGCGAGGCTATTAATTTACATATCTCCTAATAAAGGAAAGGAGGGTAAAAGAATACCTTACGTAGCGTTACCCCGATAATAGATAGCCTATAAGCTAGTAGGTAATAAATATATTCCTATACTAATACTGCTTATGTTCTACTGCCCCGCGCTAGTAGGTAATAATACACGGGAGCTTAACGCCCGATTTAAACCGAGATGAAAATTGCGACTAGTTTTAAGAAGATCTAGAGTGCTTTGCAAAGGAACTGTTTCCATTGTCCGGGTAGCTGGGACTGATCGAGTTATGATATGATTATGGTGCGGCATAACTTCAAATAAGCGTGTTTCATCTGGCTTAGATTAGACTTGACAAATCCGTATTTGAAACGATGGCAAATTGCAGTTGTACCGAGCCCTATTGAGCGATGGTGTATTTAAATGATTAATGTCATCTCATCGCTGTAGATCACTTCTGCTACAGGCATTTTGATACATCATTGCAAGATTCCAATCCACCAACATGAAAATCCTCCTCTACAGCTACATCATCACAGCTGCCACCGCGGCAACTATTGCGTCCGATTGTTCTTCTACTCAAAGCAGTGCTATCGAATATGGCAACCAAGCATGCGTAAAGCTGGCAAACGCAGCAGCTGAAGCCGCCGAGTCCGGGTCAGAGGAGACTTTCCAGGAGTTCTTCAAGGATGCTACTCAGAGCACTCGTAGCCAGGTCGCAGAGAACTACCGCAAAGTAGCTGATGAGTGCTCGTCAAGGTCGGGAGACAGCATCATCACTTCGTATTGCACCAATCGGCGCAACTATTGCCAAGGTGGACTTCTGGCGTATACCGAATGGAGCTACCAAGGCGCCGATCGAACTGCCTCAACCTACTACTGCCCGAGCTACTTCGATCTCGCTCCTTCGAGCACCGGCTGTGGTGAGCAGTCCCAGGGATCTAACACGTTGCACGAGACAACACACGCTGCGTTCGGCACGAAAGAGATCGCTTACGGTCTCGGGAACGTCAAATCGCTTTCGAATAGCCAGGCTCTGGAAAACGCCGACACTTACACGTTTTATGCGATCGGTTCGTCGATCCTTTCGCGGGCCTCATAATGCACTGCTGACAAGGTGATTAGCTCTTGATCTGGGTTGCAACGATGGAAATGCTAGTGGCGGTAGCTCAAGTGGAAGCGCTGCGGACCGCAGTTTTGCTCCGCCTACTGGCAGCTTGGGTCAAGGTCAAGGGGGTGACAATGGCAGGATGGGTTGGGCCTAGTGACGTGCAACTGGGACACGGAAGTCACAGATGCATGTTGCTCCATTGAGCCTAACAAGCCACATTGATTTCATTATTGATAAAGACAGTAGTATTGACGTTGACGTCCCTCGACGCTAGAGTGCTCACAGACCGTTCCCTCCGCTAATAGGAAGCACAGAGACCCACTTGTTCCTTAGTAACCCAACACTGATCTTATCTTTGTTGGCTTCCATTTCTTCCAAATCCCAATTGATACTAGTGAGTGAGTTCACCAGATAGTCTGCACGCGGAGACGCCAAGTAAAGCCCCAAAGCGCCAGTCTGCTCTGCATCATCTTGAGCGAAATAGCGAAAGTCCGGTGAATTCATATCAGTTGGCACAATACCTGGTAGAAGAGTGAAAGGCCGAAGGGTCGGGTAGTCTAAAAGCGATGTTAGATCGATAGTCCACGCCCAATTTTTACTGAATCTGAGGCATCGATCGAACTCACCAGCAGCAACGTACTCCATGTACTTGTGGGAGGCGAGTTTTGAGACCGAGTATGCAGAGTGTCTGGGCATGGTCAACCCAGCGAGGCCAGAGTTGACGTTAATGATAGTGCCAACCGGCTGTTTCGGGTCGGGCTGGCTCTTGATCCAAGAGACGACGGTATTGTGGACGCCAAGGACGTTGGTTTCCTGTAAATCGTTGACAGTCAGCATTGCGTAACTTACATTTGCATGCTCGAAAGACTCACGAAAGTACTCCACCAAGTTGCCACCTTGTCTTCGGCGAGTGGAAGCTCTGTGGGACCTGCACCCGCATTGGCAAAGACAACATCTACGGGACGCCCAAAAGATCTAATGACTTCCGCGAACAGGCTGTTGGTATCAGCCTCCTTTGAAACATCTGCTGTCACAGCCAAGAATTTGGTGGAGCCGGTATTGAGTGGCCTGAGAGTCTCAAGAGTTTCCTCAAGCTTCTCTTTGCGACGGCCAGAAAGGACGATTCCCGTTGCTCCTGCTCGGGTCCAGACACGTGCGATTCCCTGTCTTTGTTTAGCCACTGGATAGATTCAAATGCATCGTCTTCAAACTCACGGCGCCGATGCCGGTGCCACCTCCTGTGATGACGACAACCTTGCCTTGAGCTGTGGCTCGATTCTCTTCTCTTTCCGGACTCAGTTCTTCTTGCACCTGGCGATGAATCTTTTGTGTCAATTGGAACGGCAAGGTGTAGGCCAAGGTTGGCTCTTCGCGGTCAACACTCATGATTGCGGTCGATGGTTTCTTGACCGAGCGAGGAAACAGTTCTGCGGTTGAGAAAATGGTTCAATTCAGATGGCTCGTAGATCGATATTGTTGATGGCTGTGAGTTATTTGGCAAAGCTACATGGACGTCTAAAGGCTTTATATAACTATACGCCATGTCGAGAGTAAGTCAGTCAGTGGCTCTGCATGTATATCTATTGTGGTTTGTCAGAAACACGACATTAGTAAGTTCAGTCAAAATCAGTCATCTTCTCGCATGTTGTGCTCACGACAACTCCGTATGCGCTTTTCCCTAGAGTAAACAGTCTCTTGGAGATCAATTAGATATCCTCGGACAAGTTGTAGGCCGAGATTTGTCGTCAACATGCTGCTTACAAATGGCCAGCGTCTCGGTCTTGGCGGGAGGCAGGTCGTCGAAAGGTGCGTCGAATCTCTCTGTTGGGAACTCCGGCACACAATATTCGTTGCTCTGAAGCTGTTGACAGTATGCAATGGATCAACTCCCGGGTATTAGACTTTCAAAGCAGATCAGCTCGTTCGAGATCGTTGGCGAAGTCTCATGAAAGCCGAGTCCCTGCACCACCAAAGGAAGCTTGCGAGAGTCGCCGAGATAACGTTTTAGTGAGCATCATCTCAGCCTTCATTGTCCTCACCTCTGGAACCGAATGCTTGACTTCGTGCTCAGCAAGCGACCGCATCAACTGTCTTCTTCCGCGCTAGTCATAGAACCTGTTTTGACTGATCTTTTCCTACAAGAACACGTTATTCAAGAACGGTGAAGTGCTACGGGCCTTGCGGCACCACAGAACTTCGAAAGGCTCAGGGCTCCTTTCCCACACTCCCGAGATGCATCGTCCTGTCGAAGCCATGGACTTCGGGATCGCTGTGGTTCTCTTCAGAGCCGGCAAAGCATCGACGGAAGCACCGAGTCGACTGTGATGAGTGGTCGGGGGCTAGAAAAGAGACTTGAAAGGAGACGTGTCATGTGTTCGGCGTCCAGGCTCTAGAACGGGGAAGCACTGTCATCCTGTACGAAGGCTCAGGTTATTGTGCGCTCGCCAACAAGGGAATAGGATCCATCGCCAGATGGTGACGAGTCGTCTCTCGCATCTTCGAATTTACGCCAAAAAAAGAGAAGCGCTGTCCTTCATGTACACCAAACGAGCTGGCATGGATGGGATGAGTCTAGAATGATACCTCGAAGCACGAACGGTAGCTCATGAGCCAAAACTTGCCTCCAATCGGTGCATTGACGGTGTCGACAACCTCCTTCGAGCTCATTCCACAGTCTTTCCGGAACGCACTGGCGCTTGAGGAAAAAGGAGGTGCTGTTCAGTACGACCGGCATTCGAAAGCTGATCAATTAACAAGGTCCACTTGGTTCCATGATAAGCTTGAGTTGAAGTACTCGTTTTGGGAATCGTTTGCTTTGAAGGCATACGAAGACTGCGAATCTAGTTTGCAACGTTCGGAGATCTTGAGGAGTCGAAGATTTTCATGCCCGCCATTATCGGAATGGCGGCTAATGATGTGCTCTTCTAAGATCTTTTATCACGATGTGCTGAAGGACTTTGTCCTCGTGCCGCGTCGAACGCTTCAAGAATGAGCATGGCGTTTACATGCAATGCTTAAATGGCGGTGTCGTCTCCATGAACCGCGAAGTGCTACAGGGTTTCGAAGGAATGGTTCGTCATTGCATGATTGCAGAACCTGCGTGTTCAATGGATCGACTGCTCTTTGCAGCGGAAATCCTTGAACTTCTGCTCAGCTTTTATTCGTCATCTGTTTAAACCATAGAACACCTTTGTACTTGCTCGCTGTAAGTTAAAGGGCAATTCTGCCTGTCGATGACGCTCCCCACTAAGTGGGTTACGGTGTGCCGCGTCCATCATTGAAGGGGACGCGATGACTTGTCGCTTATTTTAGCCAATAAGCTGGCTGTCGATTTTCCAAGCGATGACTGCCACCTTGACTCCTTCGCCTGTCCAAACCATCTGAGAACGGTCGATCTGACGCAATTCTGCTCCATTCGACGTTGTAATTGAGTTGTGTCGAAGCCAGCCGAAGCCCAGTCTTGAGAATTCCATCCGGGTCGAGGCCGTGATGGCCGCGCGGAGGATCGGCACAGTTGACCTAGGTAGTTTCTTCGCTACATGGCCATGTTCGTATTTGGACAAGCAAGAAGCTTCTCCAACCAAGCTGGGTTGACCTTTGAAGGAATAAGGGGAAACATCGGCATCCGACAAGCGGCCGCGCGCGGAGCCCTTTCGATGAAACATACGTATGAAAGCTCGGAGGACGCCTTATAGCATTGGACAATTACTTCGGTACCTTCGGGCGTCCAATGGTAGATGCCCTAGCTGTGACAGTGAAACAGGCAAAAGTACCGACTAGACTTGGATACCTGACTAGAGGGCGGTACCGAGGCACAAACATGTCCGAGATGCGGAGGTGATGTGATTTGCGCAAGGTCCTCGATTTAAGGTTTGGTGACAGAGGCTTGTTTGCGGCCGATCCTTTCCCGCTGGCAATCCAGGAGCGGCATTTCATGTTATTATTAACCTTCGCTTCTACCGCTTCATGTCAGCTTGGGTATAGTCGGCTCTCGAGATGAAACCTGGAGAAGTGTCAATCACAAGCGAGCTTTCCACCCTGGCTTCAAGGTGAGATGTCCGCGTAAAAATATTGATGAGTCGTGAATAGGCGATCAACAAAGCGAAACCGTTCTGGCGGAACAATCTGCAACGAAGTCCAGTTCGGAATCCAGCATGCGCAAAGCACAAGCAGACCCTCATGCGTTCCACGCTGCTCATCTTCGAAGCATAGATATTCACGAGAGGACAAATAATAAGCTCTGGAGGATCGCCGGAGGAGGAGCTTAGTCACATGTTCTCCCGCGCGATCTCCAGCGCTTTGTCTTCAAAAAGCCATTGTTCCGCGCAGTTTCGATAGTCCGACTTCCCTAGCGCAATGATACCATTCACACTACGACTACCAAGATTTTGAAACCAAGGCGGTTGTATGAAGCGAGTGAAGTATCTAACGTCAGGCGGCGGTTGAAAGGATGTCCTTCAAGAATACACCAGCATATAAATCACCTTTCGCAATGCACTGAACGAGCTTGATCACACCAGTTCCTCTCCTCGGTTGTATCCCGCCGCACACCCATCTTTCCTACCGTACACCCATCTTCCGCCATTCTTCCCATACCAATTTTCAATCATGCAACTCCAACTTTTCATCTTCGCCCTCACAGTGGCAACATCCGCGCAAGCAGGTGTCCTCCCCAGACAGAATGCCTGCTCCAGCTACACCATCATTGATACCCGCGGCACTGGCGAGGTTCAAGGACCATCCGCCGGTTTCCGGACAATGAACAGCAACATCCAGCAGCAGCTGCCCGGTGGAAAAGTCTACAACACGGTGTACCCTGCCGACTTCTCCCAAGTCTCAACCCAAGGGACCAACGACATCGTCCGCAAGGTCCAGTCAACCCTGTCCTCCAACCCTAACGAGTGCTTCATCCTCGAAGGCTACTCTCAGGGTGCTGCCGCTACCACCAATGCTCTGCCCAAGTTGACTGGTGCATCTTTCGACGCCGTCAAGGGAGTGTTCTTGATCGGCAACCCGGAGCACCGTTCTGGCCTTGCCTGCAATGTCGACACCAACGGCGGCACTACGACTCGCAACGTCAACGGCCTGTCTGCGACCCTCGGTCGCATTCCCGACGAGTGGGTGTCGAAGACCTTGGATGTTTGCAACTTCGTAAGTTCCCTGTCCCATGTTTCTTATCTTGACTTGTTGACTGATGATAATTTATAGGGCGACGGCGTCTGCGACACCACGCACGGCTTCGGAATTAATGCACAGCACCTGGCGTATCCTTCCAGCTCCAGCACGCAGCAAATGGGCACCAACTTTGCCGTTAAGCAGTTGCAGGGCTAAGAGAGTCTGGGATCCAATCTGGAGATATACGGTCAAGCGATTGGCGAAAGCGGTGCGGTTTCCATTTTTTTTTTTTTTTTTTTTTGGTAGCTTGATTTTTATAACTTATAACCTACATTGGGGAAATTTCCATCGATAACACATCACTCAGCTGTTTCTATCCGAATGCGAGATGCGAGGAGGTAACGACCTCGACATCATTGAACAACACGTCTTGGATCTCCTCATGACTGAAGCGATATCTGAGATACATCTTAGCATCATGTGTTGTCGTCAAGCGGTGTAGCCCCCACAACTTTCAGGAATTGTCGGCACTATACAGACTGCAAAAGCCACAAAAGCAATGACAAGGTTGACCAGAGAATCAACTCTCGCAGTGCCACTGCCAAGAGCCAATGCCGAGCCAACAGACTCGAAGCATCGGACGATACCCACAGACAAATTGACGGTCTCAACATCCGAGTCGAGAGTGCCCACGAGCCAGCACACGAAGATGTAGTGAGACTCGTTCATGAACATGAACATACAGTTGACCACAAACCCGCGACCGAAACCAGGAAGTGCCCAGTGCAGACTGACAGGCTCCGAAGAGTGAGAACAATGGTGCTCGTTGGCGACCTGCCAGCTGAAGATTGTGAGCATACGCTGAAAGCGGTCCAGGCAATCCTGGCTGCCTTCGGTCGGCTAAAGATTTTGAGATCGAGGAAATTGCCCCAAAAAAGTCTGGGATAATCTGAAGGATGGCGGACTTTAAGGCAGAGAGTGCGCGAGAGCGCACCGAGAAACACTTGGTGAGATAGATTTCCTTGTTTCTCCGGTCCCAGCCAAAGGCGATGAGCACGGGAATAAGGGGGCATATCCGCCTCTCCTTCATAAGGTGCCAAAGCTTCTTCGATTCCAATTGGGTCTCCTTTTTGGGCCTCCAGTTGAGGCAACGCGAGCTCCATCCGACCAAATGGCCTTGTGTGGCGGCGAGCTGAGGAAGGCGAGCGGAAGCCAGAACTACTGTAGAGCAACGATATGAGGTAGATCCTATACCCTACACTCTAAGCAGAAATTTCAATTAATGCCTCGTCGGTATATACAAGTGTCACGGAGTCCCATCACAGGAGACTCAAAATCGTTGCGACGAATCTCAAACAGATAGAACCCGCAGTTTTCCAGGACACGGTGAGATCCAACGTTGTCTGGATCCGTCTCTGCCTCAATATAACCGAAGTCTGACGTGCACGCCATATGTGCGGCCATCGCCGGTAAAAACCCTTGTAAAGCTTCTGTCGCGTATCCCTTCCCACACATGTCTATGAAGGGCAAGCCGTTAGCTAGGCATGAATACACAGTGGGGGGCAACTGTGATACCTAGAGGGCCTACATACCAGGACAAATACCGTACCCTACTGAAGGGAACTCATAGCTTCCAATCGTTCCGATTATTTCTTCTTGATCTTCAACCTTTCCCTCTTCGCCTCGGAGAGATATCGCGAACATGAAGTTGTGAGCCCCTGCAGTTCTATGTTTTATCCATTGCTCGGCACCATCCAAGCTTTTGACAGGCCCTACCGACCACCTCATGACATCCTGGCAGTTTAGGTACGAGAAAAGAGCTTCGGCGTGGGCAGTCCGTAGGGCGTGGAGACGTAGTCGTTTGGTCAAAATGTCTGGTAGAGCATCACTGCCTCGATTCTGGGCCTCATATAAATCTGCCATATCACGCGGCGTGTGATGATGCTAATGGACCAGCTCAAGCGAGAAACGAGAAGACAGAAGAAGGAGAAGTCGACGTTCGGAGCATGCCATTGATGCATCTTTCCTCCAACAGACGGTCCAAACTCGGAGGCGGTTCGCTTAGCCGATATCACTACCTAACCTGAGGCGGAGTTAAGACAACTCCGTTGTTAACACCTCAACACATGAAACAATCATGGAGGAAAAAATCCGCGAAGAAGAAACAATAGACTACAAAAAGCATTCAAAGCTGAGCGTTTGCATCCAGCCAAGGTAGACAGAAGCAAGTCGTGAGAATCACAAGGCTAGCCATTTGGCAATCCAGCCCGGGAACCGATCATCGAACACCAAGATGGAGCCTTTCATATGGACAACAGTCGATGGTTCTACAGTCTCCGGCCTCTCTAGTGTACCACCTGCGACCACTGGAACGCCCAAGCTCAAGCCTCTGGTTGTCGGCCTCCATGGTGGGGGATACCACAGCGAATACTTCAACGGTGACGCCAAACACACCGCCGCGAACACAAGCCGCTCCTTTGGCGTCCCATTCATTGCCATCGACCGACCGAATTACGGCAAAACAAGCTCCCTGTTACCACTGCCCTCCGGTAACAGCTTCACAAATGCGACCGCTACCCGTCTACACACTCAGATCCTGCCGCTTCTCTGGACCAAAGTCGGAATCCCGCATTCATGCACCTGCATTGTCCTACTCTGTCACAGCTTGGGGGTGATGGCGGGAGTCTCCACCGCAGCGAGACATGCACAAGACGAGAGCCCCGAATATCCGCTCGGGGGCGTGATCTGCTCAGGCCTGGGTCACCGGGTGCATCCTGAACACAAACCCGGCCCGGTCGCCGACCAAGATCTCACAGAGTCCATCACCATGCCGATCGAGATGAAGGATCAGGTTATGTTTCAACCAGGCACTGTGGATGCTGCAATCCTCGCGAAATCGGAGCGACTCAACCAGCCAATGCCCATGGCCGAGGCGGCGGCCATGGTGAGAGAATTTGCTCCTCACTGGCGAGAACTCTGGGCTGCCCATATCACCGCACCAGTTTTGTTCGTATTGCCGGAATTGGACAAGTTCTTCCTCCCTACTAAGGAGCACGTTGAAGAATGCATGCGAGCTTTCACGAGCAGCAAGCGCGTAGAGGGCGGACTGGTTCCTGGAGCGCCGCACTGTATGGAGTTGAGTCATTGGTCGTCGGGATGGTACGCAAGGTGCTTTGGATTTGCCATGGAGTGTGCAGCTTCCCACGCCCTGTCACAGTAGAGGTCGACTGGTGGTGAAAGGAGGGATCAAGATGAAAGACCTGTTCTGATGGAGGGATCAGAGTAGACTGCCATGTCACGACCATCTTCATAATTTATGTAATCCACACTGAACGAAGCCAGCTTCATTCCACACCCATCTCTCCCTTTGGAAGCCTTTGATGAATCCCCTTTCAAGCAGCAGCCTCTACCACGGCTCCTGGATGAGGTGAAAGTTGCCCTGTAAAAGCGCTGAGGAAGGCACTGCTGTCATGTATCGTAGAATGTAAACGCTAAAATGCAAAGCAAAACCGCTGCTGCGCGGTGCGTAGGCCGCTCATGAACTGCCGACATACACCCATTTCTTGTCGTCCCTCTTCGAGCCGACTTGTGCGAAGTGAGAACCAAGGGTGTCTTTGATCACATCGTTCGGGATTTTGGGGAATCTAGGAAATGGTCAGTATGACAGCTCCTCGTAAAGCTGCGCATTGCTACTGTGGACTTACCTTGACTTCAAGCCCTTGCACAAATCCGCCTTCTTCAAAGCACTGCCGACAATAGCATCTTTGAACTCATCCATGTCCTCTTTACTCAAAACCTTTGGCGCCGGTTTCCTGCCTCTTTTCTCACCTTGCGTGGCAGCGACGCTGTTGATCGGACCTTTCTGGCCTTCTGCCGCGCCGATCAAGTCGGGAGTTGCACTGTTGCTGTTGTGGCGTTCTTTCAAGGGCTGCCGCTGGACTTGCGAAAGCCCAAACGTATCCTTGACAGGAACTCCCGGCGGAGCCATGACCGTGGGCTCCCAGTATGCGGTGCTGAATGGATCGATCGACTTTCCTGAGAATCCGGGAATGAGGAAATTCATACGCATGTCTGCAAGGTCGGTGGCTCCTTCGTCACGCTCGGTGCTCGGAATAACCTTGCGTTTGTCGTCTTCCCAGCAAAGTCCCGTGCTCACTGGCAAGAGGTCGCCTGTGATTACCTTGCGTTTGTTCTTCATTTCGTCATGTTCATCATCAAGAAACTCGTCCATCTCATCCGGGTCACCATTGCTCTCGGCTTCATCATCTTCATCATTCATCAGATCCTCGCCTTCTTCGGGCTCTTCCCATTCCGCCTCAGAGTCGTAGTTGTAATTGGTGTCGTCTCGCTCTCGGGCGAAAGGATTGCGGCAAAGGCGACGTGAGGAGTGCATGGAACGCTGTCTTGTGTAGGTGCCAAAGTATGGAGGGCGGACGTCTTCCTGGAAATGAAGGTAACGAAGTGGGAGTGATTGCAGAAGATCAAGTGGATCTTCTAATGAAGTGTCGCTGGTCAGATCGATTGGGCGTTGGGAGGAATTGCCGTGGAGTCGTTCGACGATTTGCCGCGCCGTTGGCAGACTTGAATCGTATTCAATGTGTTTCTGAGCCGGGAACATATTCTCGATGCAAGCGTAAGAGGAGACCAGTCCAAGATCGTATTTCTCCTGGATCGTCGGATCGTTGATGTCGGCGTCGAAAGCGGTTTGGGCCTTGTCGCATTCTTCGGAAGACCTGTCGGCGTGTGGGATATTGGCGACCACGGTGTGCGACTGCAAGTCAAAGGGAAGGAAGTGTTTCCTGTAATCAGAGAGTGCGGGCTTGGCTGGGGTCTGGCGGGCAGGCGTTAGTGTACTGTGAGCAGCCTTCGGCGTACCCGTTGCGCCTTTGGATGGAGAAGCTGAGCGGTGGATCTGGTCGGCAATATCGTCGTAAGTCTCGAGTGATAGCGAGCGGCGCCTAGCCCGGGCAGCGGTATCCTCAGCCTCGTCGTTTGCAGAAGTTGCTTTTGCGGGTGTCGCAGGTTTCTGGAAGAATGCACCTAGTCTCATTTGCGATCGCTCTTTCTTCAGCTTGTCCTGGTTCTTGCGCTCCTCCTCTAGCTCTTTCTCCCTTCGTTTCGCTTCCCTCTCTTCTGCTTTCAGGCGCTTCTCTTCGTCCTTGAGCCGCTTCTCCTCATCTCTGCGCGCTTTCTGTTCCGCTTTCTCTGCTGCCTTTGCTTCTTTTGCACGTTGCTGCTCTACTTTCTCGGTAGCCGTGAGCTTTCTCCGCTTTGCTGGAGGCTGTCCAGTGCTCGTGGATTTCGCTTGATCCCCGGCGGGGTTTGTCCCAGTCTCAGGCAGACTGTCCACTTCCTGGATACTACTCAGGGCGGAGCTGCTGGGAGCGGGCGATGCTGCTCGAGGAGCTTCATGGCCAGGACTAGCATTGCTCGAATGATCCGTGTCCGGGGGCGTGGGCATGACGAATTGTGTTCCTTTGAGGTTGAGTGGTTTCTTGGAAGGGGATGGCTGGTCTTCGGCGGGGCGTTTCCGGGTGTTTGGAGAGACCGGCGAAGAGACAATGTCGTCCATGAGGGGAGAGATGCGATGACACAGCCGCACTCTGGTAGAATTGGCGGCTGATGTGTTTGTGGAGGTGTTGTTGTGGTGGATGTTAACTGCTCGGACGATCAGTGTGTTCACAGCGAGCGGCAGCACTTTCCAGCGCGTCGACCGCCAGGCGTCAGGTTCTAGCGTGTCACCAGCGCGTCTTGACCCCGGACGCTCCCGCAGGGTCTTTACTTCACTTCCACAGTCCCATTCACTTCTACCCGCTTATCGATAACAACATCATCGTCGGCTCGTACATTAATCATGGACGAGCCAGAGAACGATTGTGACATGCTGGACGGTGTTCCATCGCCACCGACACAATTCCATCTGCCCCAGCCTCGTCATATCGCAGACCCTGTGTGTAGGTCCAGCATCTTGTCCAGGATTGAGTCCATCTTCGAAGCAATGGTCGACGTCCTGTTGAATGAGAGAGGCCAGCTTAGCATCGCTCTATCGACTAAAGCAGCGCAATTAAAAACTCAAACTGAGCAAGGCGGACAATTCCCAAACCCGCCAGAATCTGTTCAGTATATCCGTTTTCCTGGCAGAAACGAGAGGGAGGCATGGAGGTTTGGTACTACGCCGTCCATGGCTTCTTTGTCCATATCTTCTACTGACATTTATCAGCCGTAGTGATACGAACACTCGAGTTGATCCATGAAGCGCTACGCCGGGACGTCGTGATCTCGAAGCGGTATCAATGTATCAACAGTGCTTGGCTGAAGTCCACTAATTTGTATGAAGTGACATCTACTACCGTGACCCGGCTTTATTCGGCCAACAGTCACACGTTGACAGATACGTGGACACCATCGCACACACATTTGCAGTCCCTCGCTCTGCTTTGAACGTGACCGCGGCAGCCAAGGGTCTCATCACCGGCTCCGCTCGCTTCTGTCGCCGTGACGGCTCCATTATCGACGCCTCACAGGACAACGACGGTATCCTCGTGCCGGATATGAAAGACATCCTCTCGGTTGACATGCAACTTGCCAAGTGGATCCTCGTGATCGAGAAGGAAGCCACTTTCCGCTCGGTTTCCGCTTCGGATTACTGGCGCGAGCTATCAGCCACAGGCATCATGATCACAGCCAAAGGCTACCCTGACATCGCCACAAGAGCTCTGCTCAAATTCCTGAGCGACCCATCACCCAAGAACGGCTTTGCCGCACCACCCATCTACTCCCTCGTGGATTTTGATCCTGACGGCATTGCGATTCTCTCAATGTACAAGCACGGCTCTGCGAACCTGGCGCACGAGACGACAACCCTCCAGCTCCCGCAGATTCGACACTTGGGCCTTGGCCGTCAGCACATTGTCCCCAGCGACGATTCGCTGGCCTCGCAAAATTTACTCACGTTGACAGCGAGGGACAGGAAGAAAGCACGGATGATGCTAGGGTGGAACGTTCTCGCCGATGAGAACGAAATGCGTACCGATCTACAGGTCATGCTGATGCTGAATGTCAAGTCCGAGCTGCAGCTGCTCGATGCAGTGCCAAATGGGATGATGAGGCTCTTGGAGCAAGGTCTGCCCACTTAAGGTGGTGTTAACGAAGCGGAGGTGGTCACTTGCGCGAAGGTAAGATTTCTCCGGTGAAAGGAAGGAATGCCATGATAGGTTCAAGAAAACAAATCGCTCAGGTCGTATCATCGTTCTATCCAATGAACGAAACACTAGGCATCGAATCTAATGTAGTACACATCATCCACTCAAAGTCAACTCGCATCCAAATCCATCCCACTCTCATCCGCCCGTGCCCTTCTCGATCTCCTCTTCCCCGCCCCCTGCTTAATCTCCCGCACCCTCTCCATCAAACCCCTATCAACCTCCGCCTCGTCCCTCGCGCCCAACACGCCCTCCCCTTCCATCATACCCAATGCCTTCTGCAGCAGTTCCCCCGCTATGGGATCCTGAGGACTGAGCGCCAGCGCTTCATGAAACGCGACAGTAGCCTCGAAAGCCTGCTCAAGCTCCAGAAGCACGAGGCCTTTGGCGGCGAAAACGTCCGCCGAGCGGTGGCCGAGACGGATTGTCTCGTTGTACGAGTCGAGGGATTCTTCAAGCCGGCCGGCACGTCGGTGGGCGTGTGCCAGGTTGAGGCGCGTGGTGGTCGTTTGCGAGGGTGGAGTCTCGTTTTCGAGGGAGATGGTGAGGGCTAGTTCGAAGTGGCGGCAAGCGGCGTCTGCGTCGTCTTCTAGGTAGGCGACGACGCCGATCTCATTCAAGAGTGATGGATCTCGGTCGCAAAGGTCGTATGCGGCGGTGAGATATTCGCGGGCGATTGTGAGATTCCCAAGCGCGGTTTCCTGCATGCCGAGGAACATTTGCGGTAGGTGGGTGCCTTGGAAGAGGCGAGCGGCTGTACTGTACGCGGCGATTGCTTGGTCGCTCTCGCCTTCTGCTGCGAAAGTGTGTGCGAAACCAATCCAGGCAGGGCCGAAGTGAGGGTCCATGAGTGAGGCTTTGGAGAAGTAGGAGCGGGCTTCCGGGATGCGGTTGGTGGAGAGGTAGTAAGTTCCTACGGCGAGCCAGGTGGTGGGTTCCTGTGGGTGGGAGTCGGCGAGGTCATGGCTTAGGGAGAACAACGCGTGCGAGTGTTTGAGCTGATAGAGTAGTGAGAGATGTAAGGGGATAGCGGGAAAGTTGTAGGGATCTTGAGACAAGATGGCTGATGTGAGGGCGAGTGCGGGCTGGTAACGTGCGCTGGTCGAAAGAATCTCGGCTTTGGCGAGCAGGACATCGGCGTTCTGGTTGAGACGGTAGTGGGTAGAGAGGGTCTCGATTGCTGAGGTGAAGTCTTCGGGTCGGTGATATTTTGAGAGACGGGTGATGTACAGGTTTCGCACGAAATCTGCTGCTTCCGGGGCGGAGTTGGGATCCATAGGATCAGGTTGAAGAGTCTCGAAATTCAGGCTGTCGAGGAACGCCCATTCTTCGCTCGGCGACATGAGTGAGTTCTTCATGAGCTGGTCAAAGGCCTCGAAGCATTGTACGTCTATCCGTACAGCATCCTTGTAGCATTCTTTCGCTCGATCGAAAGCGTTCTGCTTCGCAAAGCAGAGGCCTCTCAGATGGCACATGCCAGCCTCATGTTTGAAGTCTGTCGCTTCACTGGCATCCCTCTCTTCGCTGCGATCAGCACGGTCTATTCGTGTGGACATCTTTGCCTTGCCGTGTTGTTTGCTCGACACGCCATTTCCCAGGCCCTGTAACTTCCGCCGCGCTCCATCTGTTGTTGAGAGGAGGTGGGTGGGGTTCTTATCGCCCAATACACCCAGAGCATCTTCATGCCGGTCTTGTTTGATATAGCAATGTGCGGCAAGATATTTGCATGCTGCCGATCGTTGTAGCAAGTCCGATCTTGAGACCAACGCGAAAGCGCGTGTGTAGTTCGCGGCAGCGAAATGTGTTTGCGCCAGGGCCAATCGATCCTCGTCAGAGCCGGTCAATGCTACGAGCTTGTCGCCAACGTATGTCGCGCTATCGTATTGATGTCTTGCTACTGCATCATCTCGCCAGCGTCGGAGGAAGGTCTCCATGGTTCGTTTGTTGTTTTGTAGCGATCGAGCGATTCAAGATTCTCTGCTGTCCAAATCGAGAGAGAGGAAAGGTGGATGCAAGTAACAAGTCTGCTCTGCAGTTAGTGAGGGTTGCTATGTGAGTCTTCTTAATGACAGAGAAGTGATTATTATCCAGAACATACCTACCTGGGGGAAAGAGAACAAGAAAGAGGTTTGGATGTTTTTTGGCTGGCGGCTGCTCTGTTTACTTGCGCGCAATCACATGTCAGTCAAGCGGGCGGGGGCTGATCGCTGACCCTCTGTGAACTTGCCCGCCTCAGGCTTCGACCTTCCTCCCACCTCTGTCACACAACTTCCACCTCTTCTTCTTCCATTCACTCACACCTCACCACTCACACAAGCGCATCGCGCATACAACACAAAATCACTCATACCGAAATCTTAACACAACAACACCGCCAACATGTCCGAACGCAAGGTCCTTTCCAAGTACTACCCGCCCGACTTCGACCCATCCAAGCTCGAACGCCGCCGTGGTCCCAAGCAGACTGGTCCTAAACAGCAGACTGTGCGCCTGATGGCGCCTTTCAGCATGCGCTGTACCTCCTGTGGCGAATATATCTACAAAGGCCGAAAATTCAACGCGCGGAAAGAAACCACCGAAGAGAAATACTACGCCATCTCGATCTTCCGCTTCTACATCCGATGCACGCGCTGCTCTGCCGAGATCACATTCAAAACCGACCCAAAGCATATGGACTATGAATGCGAAAAGGGAGCCAAACGGAACTTCGAGCCCTGGAGAGAAGCCAAGCTGAACGAGGAGACCGAGGAGGAAATGCTGGATCGCATGGAGAGGGAGGAGGCGGAGAAGGATGCGATGAAGGACTTGGAGAAGAAGACGATCGACGCGAAGACTGAGATGGCTGTGGCGGATGCTCTGGATGACGTGCGCATGCGAAATGCGGCAAGGGAAAGGAAGGATAAGGAAGGCGGTGCAGGGCCAATACTTGGGGAGAAGGACGGAAGAGACGAAGAGAGGGAGCGCATCGAGAGGGAGATTGAGGAGGAGGCTAGGTTGGCATTCTTGGGTGGTACTGGCGAGAAGGTGCGAAGATTAGGAGAGGACTTGCTGGTGGATGGAGAGGATGATGCGCCTGAGAAGGTGAAGCGCGTGGAAGAAAACACCAGCATGCCGCCGCCTCCACTCCCGACTTTTCAGCGCCAGGCCAAAAAGAAAAAGGACTTCTCCGCTGCCTTGGGAATCAAGAACGGTGGCGCAAGCCACGAGCCTGTGAAGGCTGCGCCCGCGCCTGTGAAATCTGCAGGTCCGCTTGTTGGCTACGGCAGTGACAGCGAGGACGAGGATTGAATGAACCAGGTGCTCAGATTGATATCACAACATTTTTGAAAGACTGCCTGCCGCTACGCGTGAGCAGTGGAATCAGAAAGCGCCTGGGAAAGTCACGACGTGGGAGTAACGATGCAAGACGCTCAAATGCCGTACACCAACCCCTTGCGACGCGAGACGGCTACGAAAGGATCCGCTTTATGGAACTCTATTCAAAATCGTAACATTTATTTTCGGAAGCCTACCCAGTCCAACATCTTGCCCGGCTTGCGATCTGGCTATCAGAAGACCGAACATCCAGTCCAGCCAAGTCCCTGTACAGGCTCAAGTCGATCATGGCAATATCCGGCCGCCACCTCTCCCATTCATGTATACCACGTCGCCTCCGCAGCCTCGCCGAGCAACTTCCACCTGCCGACCTCACGCCTCTTATACGCGACAGGGTCATGAAGCGTATGCGTCCTCACATCTCTCCAGAACCGGTCAAAGGCATACTTGCTACCTGTCGCTCTGGAACCCAGGACCTCAAACACACCAGCGGTCACCTCCAGGGCCGCATCCGTGCTCACAATCTTCCCGCTGGCGACCAAGGCAGCCACCTCACCGCGCCGGGCTGCCGTGATGGAGCTGCGTTGGGCAGTCGCTGAGGCACTTCCTTTTTCGACGTCAGAGAGCAGAGAGGATCCATGTTGGCCGCCTTCGCGGTAGACAGCAGTCAACTCCTTCCCAGCGCGATCAAGCAGTGCATCAGCCGCAAGCAAATGTGAGTGCCAACCACCGTACCGCTCAAGGATATAGAACTCATCGGTCGCGCGGTCCTTGTTGTCGCCACCGAACGGCCATGCGCGCGTGTGCTGCGTAGTGTATGCAGAGGCTGCGTCCAAGGCGCCTTGGGCAATACCAAGGTAGAAGTTGCTGAAAACCAGCTGGATGGTCGGCAGCAGCAGGGTAGCGAATGGGATGCTCAAGATCTCAGCGATCGGGCGACGAGCGTTGGAATCCCATCCCAGGGCATCTGTCCACGGTACGCGGATGTTGTTGATTCGCACGCTGCCTGATTCGGTCAAGCGGAGGCCGATGGCGTCCCAGTTGTGAGCGAACCTGATGAACAGGGTCAGCATACGAATGGAATCGCCCTTCCCACAGAGGAGTGAAGACTCACTGCATCCTTTCCTGGTTCGTATTGACGAAAGTGAAAATATGATCATCCGTTCCTTCCAGCACGCCCTCCAAGACGGTCAGGTCAGACACCACACCTCCCGTGTTGAAGTTCTTGAAGCCGTTGAAGACCAACTCGTCCCCTTCAGACGTGATCTTCAGATCGCTGTCGCGCGGATTCACAGCGCCACCGATGAACTGTGCGAAACATGATCAGTCCACGTCTCTCCTTGGGTAAACAAAGCAAATGTCATCAAACATACCAGATTCTCCTCCACCACCGCCCTCTGCACGCCCCTCGCCTGTGCTTCAGTCCCGACAACATTCGCAGTCGTAGACCAAAGCAGATGATATCCCAGCAACATCCCAATCGATCCATCGCCCTTGGCTACTTCTCGAATGAGCTTGTACCCAGTCTCCCAACTCTCGCCACCACCGCCGAATTCCTTAGGTCCGAGGACTTTGAGCAGGCCCGAGGACTTCAACAGGGACACTTCGGCGGCGGGAGACTTATTTTCGCGATCGCGCTGGGACACATCTTGCGCGAGGATGGAGGCGACTTCGCGCGCACGGGTGATCCAGTCTGAGGGATTGGCGGGCAGGGGTTGGGAAGTGAAGGCTTTGTGATGGGGAGCGTAAATATCCGGATTGGTGTATTCACGCTGGGGAATGTTGATAGAGCCCATATTTGGACGTGGTAAAGGAGCTTTTGGGTTGGGATGTGAGGTAATTCTTAGGGTTGCAGTAAACAACTAGACAAGGATTCCCACAAGCGAGGGTTCTGCATGCTTATGTACTTTCTACTGGAAGGTCGATCGGTGGATATCGTCAGGTTCATCGTGAATGGCGAGCGAGAGGTGCATTGCATGTTTGGAGATGTGGTGTGCTATGCTGCTGGACAAAGTTGATAACGCAATCGAGCTTGGCTAGCACGAGCTTTCGTGCTGCTGCTTTTAAGCATGATCGTTGGCTAGGACCCGCTCGGCCGAGTATGGAGACTAATTCCAATTCACAAAAACAAGACGGTCTCCTCCTCGAGCAGATTCTGCCATCATCGCATGTGTAATGAGAGAATCTAGGCGTTGCGATGCTGTCGACACTAACCAGTCTGCTAAGAAAGGTTGAGCTCGAACGTGGTTTCAACAAAGCTTGTACTCGATTCCACACTTCATCTGTCTAGCTACTGCAAAGTTGAACGAGATACTGTGCCTTCTCGACAAGGACATCAAGTTTGGACCAAATTGGACAACATACGCCCTTATAATAATGCCTGGGATGCCGTTCATGCTTGTGAACGCCGCTCATCAACCTCAATTCCGATGCCGAACGCCGTGAGCATCGGATAACGATCCTTCTGTCCACTTCCGACCTTGTTGCCTTCAACCATGCACACATCGTACCATCTTTTCGGAGTCACGAGTCAGAATAGATGGGATATTCGCCGCCTGAAACACATGTGAGAGCTGCTTAGCTTATAATCAGACGATCAGATAGATTTTGTCTACTTTCCTTGTATACACTTTCTTTCACGACAAAACCGACGGCCTTGGATTCTCTCGAGCCAGCATTACCACCACTTCCTCCTACACTGACAGCCACTAATCAAGCCACAGCAATGGCCAACAATACGAGTCGAAAAGCTTGTGGTCCAGATGCAACTCCTCCAGATGTCGAAATGAAGACCCATCAACCGGTCGTAGATGCCACAAAGAGAGACGACACATACCTGATCGCCTTTGACGAACATTTCGACCCAACAAAGTAAGTCAATGTCTTCAATTCACTCTTCTGCCGCACAAAACTGACTTTCTATCTCCCACCAGTCCAAAAGACTGGCCGAGCGTCAAGAAATGGACCGTCACAGATGTGCTTTCAGCAACAGGCTTCAATATCCACAATCATGGCACCAGCAATCAGCACGATTGCCATCGAGCTCAACATGAATGCGGCCGAGTCCATGATGGCCTTGTCCATCTACCTGCTCGCTACAGCTTTTGGTCCTCTTTTCATTGGCCCGCTCTCAGAGATGTATGGTCGCGCGCCTGTCCTGCAAGCCTCGAACATTTGGTTCTTGATTTGGAACATCGTGTGTGGTTTCGCGAAGACGAAGGGCACTCTCATCACAGCGAGACTTTTCGCTGGATTTGGCGCGAGCGCTGTATACGCTTTGGCGGGTGGAGTGCTTGGGGATGTGTGGAGGCCAGAGCAAAGGGGAAAGTCACTCGGCATTTACTTGCTCATTCCACTCCTCGGTGCTGCTGTTGGTATGTTTCGACTGAGCTGAAGGGAAGAAGAATTGGACTGACTCTTCTCGGTGGCAGGGCCAATTATCGGTGGTTTCATGGCGCAACGAACAACTTGGCGATGGTAAGCTTGGTTCCATGAGTTGATTTCAACCCTCTTCGCTGACTTTCGGTCTTGAAGGATGTTCTGGTCAACTTCAGCTTTCCAAGCTGCCATGGTCGTCGCTTCTTTCATAGCCTTCCGAGAGGCCAATCCTCAGACGATTCTTCGCCGTCAGGCTGAAAAAAGGCGTCGCGATACTGGAGATCAGAGATATTACACCCTTGGTTAGAGAGCTCGTGACGGCACATCCAAATTTCGCTACATATGTCGCAGTCTGTCAACACCATTCAGGTTGCTAGCCTTCCATCCCATCATCCAGATTCTGTCGATCCTCTCAGCCATCGAGTATGGTGTCTTGTACATAGCATTGGCGACATTTTCCAAAATCTGGGTCACGAAATACGGCCAGCGAGTCGACATCAGTGGCTTACATTACGTCGCGATCGCTGTTGGGGAGATATCGGGTGCTCTCCTGGGCGGACCACTCATGGACCGCATCTTCCGCAAATTGAGAACCGAATTCAACGGCGAAAGCAGACCAGAATGGCACGTTCCGACCATGCTACCAGGAGCACTTATCGCCCCGGCTGGCTTGCTGATATATGGTTGGGCGGCGCGCTATCACACTCACTGGCTCGTCGTCGACATGGAAATGGTGGTGATGACTTTCGGTTTGCAGATTTCAGGAATGCCGAAGCAGGCGTACATCATCGACTGTTATCCGGAGCATGCGAGCTCGGCGACGGCTGCCTCGCAATTTCTGAGGAGCTTGACGGCTTTCACGTTTCCTCTCTTCGCGGCGATGATGTATCAGGTCATGGGGTACGGGTGGGGAAATACTTTTTCTTTCAGCAGTCATTCTGATCGTGGGAGTGCCTGCGCCTCTTTTGTTATGGCGGTGTGGTCCCAGGTTGCGGGCGAGAGCTACCCTGGGGAACTGAAGTGCGTACTAGAGCGATGGTATTAGCGAACAGGCTATGGCCGGGGGTGTGCCTCCAATATGTGCCAGCCAGCATGGCGTTTGAAGACACCTGATTCCCGGTAGTCGCCTGCGTCCTTCCGTGTCTTCAAGAGTCACAGCAATAGGAAGTGCTGAGCTGGGTTTGCTTGAACAACATCAGAAGATTCGAGCTGAGTGATAAGAGGTCTCGAGCAAATGAACATGAAGGTCTCGAATCGTTGTAGTATTCACTTCCGAAGGCTGATCACGTCCGTCGGAAAAGCGACGACAGCGCGGAACCAGCTCGTGCGAGGCAGTGCGCCCACTTTCTTCCGCGCAACAACGTTGCGCAACGGGACTTCTGGTCTAAGCCTTGTGATCGGCGACTCAATTCATTCAGCCTTACATTTTGATTGGTTACTCGAAAATATTAGCTTTCGTTCTGATCGACTTGTGGTATAGCCTGTTCTTCAGCTAACGACGATAATGGAAACGACCATCGAGCTACGACCGTCACGTGGGAAGTCCGAGATTACATATAAGCATTCAAGGTCCCAGTGATGGGATCAATCTAGCAAGAGCCAACTCAACCGACACAGGAACAAAATGTCGTACACTTCAGTCGATCAAGCCATTTCCACTAAGCAATACGACGCCAACCTCGCGAGAGTTGAGTCGAGCGACTACTCCATCTCATCAGGCGACACCGGCCAGGATTTTGAGGAAGTCTTTCCTTCACAGAACGAATTGTCTTCCAATCTCGGCGGACGCACATTTACCACAGACAACGGCAATTTCCCCTGGCGGAACGTCACCATTCTCGAAAACGGGACTCCGATCTATTTCGCCGATGTCTCCCAGTACACTCCTAAGACGCCAGATATGGTATGGCATTCGGGCAATAAATCTGGACCTGTCATTGGGCATACTTTCATCCACGTCGGACCGCAATCGATCCAATGTGGCATCGGTCCAGAGGAGACGGCGATGAAATGGTTCGAGCTGAAGCGCAGCGGCTTTGCTCACAACAAAAGCTACGAAGTCGAGCGGGACGGGAGGAGATACGTGATCTGTCGCAGCAACAGAGGCCCAAAGAGTGGCCAATATCATGTTTGGGACGCTCAGACGAAGGAGGTCGTGGCGACCCATGTGTCTGAGTTCAAGTTTGGCAGCATGAGGAGACAGAAGACTCTGACGTTCAAGTCGGGTGTTGACGAAGAGTTGCAGCTGCTGCTCGTCATGGCGATGAGTGCTTGGCGGGAAAAGTCTAGGAGGACCAGGAATGCCGCGAATAGGCAGCCTTATTGATGGAGCCAGATCAAGTTGGTATTGACATTGAACCAGGTGCTGTGGGGTTCATGCGTTTCATATCCCTACAGAGCAAGGAATTCTCTCTTTTTTAGATACTGAATATACTTCATCCCAATCCAGTTGTCAAAACTTGAACCAAACAAGCAATCAACGGACCCTTTCCAAGGTACGACCGTGTAGTGAGATCTGGACAGGAGGGAACCCATCTCGAAGCTTGCCCTGCTCTAGAGCAAGAGTATGGCCCGCTTCGTCTTTGCGTAAGCCACTGCTGGTTCCAAATTTGACCTCGATCCCGAGAGCCTCGAAATCTGCCCATATGAGAGAATGCTCGCGGTGCTTGCCGCGAAACAGCAGGCGCATGACTGCGTTTGCTGAGGCATCCGACACGATTCCCGCACTTGGTACACCGGTTGAATTGTCACAGAGGACAAATACACTATCTCCACGCTTCGTCTGGAAGTGTGTCGCCAGAACGGCTGGGAAGTAAGTGTCTTTGATCGCCGTTGGTCGCAGGAACATTCTGTCTTCGGGGTCCCACAAACGATCTGGAACGGCCGAGACAAGTTCGGCCTCTGCTTGATGTGGCACATGTATAGCGTGATCTCTGAAGCTTTGAAAAGTTTTCAGGCTTCGAGGAAGGCTGTGCGTGATGATGTGATAATTGAGTGTGTTTTCTTGCCACAGTATGTTCGAGATAGAGGACTGCTCCGACGAGATGAGTGGGATGTCAGGATGTCTGCCGAACAAACCAGGTCCCAGTTTCCGCAGTGGTAAGTAGATGGGAGTTTTCGGCTCTCCGACGATGCAGCCCAGCTGTATGCCGATAAATTGGTCGAGAAGAGATCGTCGAAATGCGAGCACACGAACAGGAATATCCGTGGATACTAGGAGACCTCGATTGGTGATCGAAAGTTCGGGGAAGTCGTTCGTCAATGGGGCAATACGCTTGCTTCGATAGAATCCCAATGGCGCTTGAGGCAACAGTTTCATCTCAGATCCGTCTTTCAGGTTCCAATCGTTGTCTTTCCAGGGCCTCCAAGCAAGTATCGTCAAATCATTTTCTCGCTTTACGATCTCTGCAACAAGCCGCTCAAAGGCTCTCTCGCCTTCGCCGTAAATCAGCGGCATATGGACATTAAAGATACCAAGTAAGCAATAAGAGACATCCTCCTTTCGTGTGGTCTCGCGACGAGAAGCCCACGACATCTTGGTGGCAACAGAGTAGGAGTGTGTTCCCCAGGGATCGGTAATAGCAGCGGGAACTATGCTGGTCGCCTCTGCTATGGCTTGCACAAAGGCGGACTTTGGACCAACATACGTCCATGTCTGGTCGTAAAACTCCAGTGTGCCTGGCGCCAGAAGCTCCTGAAGGGTCCAGCCTCTAGTAAACCATCGACAGTGGCGAAGGTCGATAGATCCTGGAGAGAGATCAGCCAAGTGCGCAAAACAGACTGTGGAGTTCGCATAATAGTCGAACATGGAGTTGATCGCCTCCGTCAATTCCGCGCTGCTGGTCTTGTCGATGCAGCATGTATCGATCCAAGCGTACTGAAGTCCACGCTGGGCAGCGAGACGACAAGTCATGGTGATTTTGACATAGCCTTGTTTGAAATATCGTGGTAGATCTTTGCCAATCATATCCTGGAAGGTGACCTCATCCTGGCCCCAAGTGTGAGATAGGATGGCATATTGCGGTATTTCGCAAAGCGTAAAGTCTTCAAGTTCCAAAGTCGCTGTATTGATCAGTCGCATTGAGGGTGTGTGTTCTAAGATTCTTGCATCATTTACCAAGAGGTGGTTGCACCACGTTGGCTTTTATTGTTGGTTCATGCAGGATGCAAGCACCTTGTCTTGCCGCCCAATTGCCCAGCCCCACATGTTGGCAGCAGGGGTGTGGCGTTTCGCGTAGGTGTTCGCAGTATTTCGTCTGTCTATCTTTACGTGTCCGTAGTTGCCGCCGGTCAAAATCAGATTGCAGCCTGTCCCGGCGGTTCCAGTAGTTTGTTTGACATCTTCTTCGATGCGATCTCTGTTTCGAAAATTGTCGCTCTGCAGACTTGGCATCACTGCACAGTCAGCTCTCTCGCTTCGCCATAGCCGTTGTAACAAACACCTCTCAGATTCCACTGCGAGTGTCGAGGCTGCGTGTTTCCTGCCTTGTCAGTGGCGCGGCTGAACACAGCCCTCCCTTCACCTCGCTCGAGGCTTAGCCTCGCTTCCCAGAGCTTCCACGACCACTTGCTCTCGCCAGGATGAGCGCTTATCTGCGCCTCTACCCAATTCTCACCATCAGATGATACCTCAACTCTGACAATAGGGCCGTCATCGCCGCTCGGCACTGCGTAGCCTTTGACGGCTACCAGTCCATCCGCGTCCGTCTGAACTGTGCTGCCATCCACCGGCACTGCTACCACGGAGTTGACAGGCATCTCGATAACAGGCGGCGTGGATTCCCAGTACTGCTTTGCACTCTCTGAGTCCACAGCTTCTTCGGGTAGTACCTTGTAGTCGAAGTGCATGTAATGGTTGCTGCTCATTTCTTTCTGCACGGTGATGTGATCCAGCCATTTCACCGCGCGAGCGCCCGCTAGCCCAGGCGTAACAATACGTACAGGATATCCATGCTCTACCGTCAGTGGCTCGCCATTCATCTCCAGCGCCAGTATGACATCTGCATCCTCTCTCAAAGCCCGTGACAGTGGTATTGAAGCTCCATACCAGTCGTCGTCCTGACAAGGGACTGCATTGCATGCAAAGGCAACATGAGTTTTTTCTGCATCGCTTTCGGAAAGATCTAGCCCAGCGTGGTATAGGACATCGCGGAGTCTTGGGCCTTTCCAAGAGCAGTTCATGACGGCGCCAGCGAACCAGTCAAGACCCTGCACTTCCTTGAGAAGCGTGCGCATTGTATGGCGACGGTTGCCGGCGCATTGTAAAGCGCACGTGACCTCATGTTGCGTGAAGTTGTTCTGCAGATCTGTAATAGAGAGTGAAATGGATTTAGAGACCAGGCCATCTACTTTGACACGGTGGGTTGTTGCTGAAATGATGGGATGAGGACAGTGATTTCGATCGTAAGGATTCAGGTCTTTGGTCGTGATGAAAGAAGAGATCAGAGACTGGAGATCAGGCTCCCTGTTCAATGGCGGGCTCGAGAGACCTGGCATCTTCGCGAAGTGGCGAGTGACTCGCTTTTGGAGTTGGCAGCCGGACTTGTTTGACAAATTGTTTTTCCTCTAGATGATTCAAGTAGAGCCAGCTTTATTTGGCCGTCAATGACCTCTTGAAACTGGATGTTGGTGATGCTGATGATAAGAAGTAACATCAATGTGAGCACAGCCGGTGTCGAGTGGAATTGATGCTTGCTGTCGTCATGACATTCTTTTCGACCCTGCATGTGAGCGCGCATTGCTCCTCACCACCAGCGTTCAACAACAATTCAAGCGATCAAAGGGCAAGAAGACTGCATTTTGTCAATTGGGAATTATTAATTCCAGTTAAGATTGCACAATACCTGCAAAATTCACTTGGGCATGTCACAACCGCTAAAACAGAAGCTGTGCCTCCCTTTAGCCCCCCGAAAGGCTTCCCGTAAGTTAGACTATGTGAGGTATGCCTGAGCACGGCTCCATCGAAGGAAGAGACTTTCTCAAGATGAATTCCAACAAAAACAGGATCATAGTCTCGTCCTTGCCGGACAGTTGGTAGTCCATGTCTTCGAGCTAGCATGCAGAAACCCCTCCTCCAGTTGCGGGGTGTTGCAACCACAAGAACATCCTCCTTTCGATACGATATGCAATGCAACCGGAGCCAAACCCTGACAAGAGCGAGCATCACGCGGCATAAAACCGACCGAGTCTGCAGAACGGTAAGCTTTGGTCATCGAATTGGAACATCCGGTCGTCTGCACTTCGTACAGCTTGAGCTCTTCGAGGAAGGAGTTTTTCCGCGTGTCGGCTGAAATCATGAGCTTCATGAGCTGGCAGCATGGAGTGGGTCACAATGAGCACTCTCTTCAAGTTCTATTTGAACACGGCTACTACCAGGCCGACCGATATTTGCTACAGCTTTCTGCCCATTCCTAACAGAGACTGATAAGTCTTTTTGTTCAAAATGAAGTTCAGAGATGGCGAGTCCAGCCCAACCGATATTCACATTACTATTACTGACACAACTTCCAGGAATGTGGATGGCAGCCGAGGGGAAGAGACTGGAATACGCTGAAGACATCTGTTCAATCAAGCCCTCAGATGACGGAAAAAAACTCAGCCTCCTCTGCGCAACATCACATATCAAGTCCAGAGGCGACACGCTCAACAAGCCAACCATAACAATCGTAAGAAGTCCTCCAGCAATTGAGCATGGCAAACTACTAATACCAGCCCAGGACCTCGAAGCAGTCTGCGACGGCATCCTATCAGTCGAAAGCACGCACTGGCACGGCGCACTCAACAAAGGACCGCATTTCGAGCTCTTCCCCGATGGTGGCCAACCGGACTTCGACGCCTCCATCAATGAAACAGAGACAGGCACAACTCTCACAGCCGGCTCTATCAGCGCCACCGTAACCTCTGCCTCCCGCCTGTTCGACATCCGCTTCCACAGCACCGATGGCAATCAGAAACTCACATCGCTCCTCAACCGCAGCGTGGGATTCGCCTACTCGCCCGCGCCCAGCTCACCGATGCAATTAGCCGACATGCGCAATTTGAAGCATTACATGCTCACGCAGACGACGCTGGGCGTGGGCGAGCAAGTCTTCGGCTTGGGAGAGAGGTTCGGCGCGCTGAACAAAGTCGGCCAACAAGTTGATCTTTGGAATGCGGATGGTGGGACGTCGAGCGAGCAGGCTTATAAGAACGTTTCGTTCTGGTTGAGTAACAAAGGGTATGGCATTTTCATCGACACCGCCGAGAGAGTCGAGCTCGAAGTTGGAAGCGAGCGCAGCTGTAGGGTGCAGACGAGTGTCGAAGGCCAGAGACTCAAGTGGTTCATCATTTACGGTCCGACGCTGAAAAATATTCTCACTCGCTACACGCTGCTCACAGGTCGTGCTAACAAGGTTCCCGCATGGAGTTTTGGCTTGTGGCTCAGCACGTCCTTCACGACGGAATACGACGAGGAAACCGTCAACAGCTTCCTCATCGGCATGCAAGAGCGGGACATCCCACTGCAAGTCTTCCACTACGACTGCTTCTGGATGCGCGGCTTCCAATGGTGCGACTTCGAATTCGATTCCTCGCGCTTCCCAGACCCCCAAGGGCAGATCACGCGCCTGAAAGAGAGCGGCACCATCGGCAAAGTGTGCGTCTGGATCAATTCCTACCTAGGCCAAGCCTCTCCGGTCTTCAAAGAAGCCGCCGACGCAGGATATCTGCTGAAGCGCAAAGACGGGTCTGTCTGGCAATGGGACCTGTGGCAAGCGGGGATGGGAATCGTCGACTTCACGAACCCAGAAGCGTGCAAGTGGTTCGTCGAAAAGTTGAACAAACTCTTCGACACGGGCGTGGATGCGATCAAAACCGATTTCGGCGAGCGCATCCCCTCCAAAGACGTGCAATGGCACGACACCTCCGTCGACCCTGCCAAAATGCACAACTACTACACCATCCTCTTCAACAAGCTCGTCTACGAAGCCCTGCAGACCCGCTACGGCGCCGACCAAGCCGTGCTGTTCGCCCGCTCCGCAGCCGCAGGAAGCCAACGCTTCCCCGTCCACTGGGGCGGCGACTGCGAGAGCACCTTCGAAGCAATGGCGGAGTCTCTGCGTGGCGGTCTCTCTCTAGGCATGTGCGGATTCTCATTCTGGAGCGTGGACATCGGCGGGTTCGAAGGCTACCCGGACGCGACGATCTACAAGCGCTGGGTGCAGTTCGGCCTTCTGTGCTCGCACTCGCGCCTGCACGGGAGCAACTCGTACCGCGTGCCGTGGCTGATCGACGACGACGACGCGTCGGAGCAAGGCTGCAGTGCGGTGTTGCGGAAGTTCACCCAGCTGAAGTGCCGTCTCATGCCGTATCTGTACAGCGAGGCGATGCGGGCTGTGAAGAACGGGTGGCCGACGAGCGTGCGCGCCATGGCGTTGGAGTTTCCCGAAGATCGCACGGCGTGGAGTTGTGATACGCAGTTCATGCTTGGGAAGGACATTTTGGTGGCGCCGGTGTTTGATGAGGAAGGGGATGTGGAGTTTTACCTGCCCGAGGGGGCTTGGACGAGTTTCTGGGATGATGAGGTGATCCAGGGACCGAGGTGGGTGAAGCAGAAGCATGACTTTACGACGTTGCCGATGTATGTTCGTGAAGGAGCGGTGTTGGTTCTTGGTGTGGAAGGGGAGAAGAGGACGAGTTATGACTGGATGGATCCGGAGAACAGGGTTGTCAAGCGTTATGGAGAGTCCGCAGAGGGAAGCTTTGAGCTGTTTGATGCGGAGGGTGGTCATTCGGAAGCTGTGTCGGAGTGATGATATGTTTTTGTTCAGAGTGATCGATTGCAATCTGCTACGATTGATGGTCATTTTGATGGCGTCCGTACGATGAGTCTCCTTGATTTGTGCCAATGGGAAAAATTTGAAGGGCATTTCTTCTTCTATGATGTTAAGCGAATGCCATGGCGCCATGCAAACGGGAAAATTTATGAGGGTATCGTGACCGGTTATCTCTGCCGCACCTCAGTTGAAAACGCTGCCGGTGCCCCATCCGCTGCCTGTCATTCCCGGGCTCGCTCTTCCTTTTTGGTACAGCCACTTGCTGTTGAGTCCCACGCTTGCTCTACCACTCTTTGCACTAGGGCTACCAAACCCATCGAAGTCACCGCCCAGCGGGCTACCGCGAGAGGATCCCAAGCTTCCTCGTCTGCCCAGCTCAGAGTTGCTCAGAACCTTGTCCTTCAGAGGGGATGCGGAGAATGGACTGCCAGAGCCAGATCCTCGGCGTGCACTACCGAACGGGGACACAACACTGCCATCGAGCGGGCTACCGCGGCCAGAGAGAGGTGAAGCGCGCGCTTGGACGCGCATGGAATCGGCGAAGCTGCCCGCGGAGCCGACAGAAGAGCGAGGAGTAGCACTACGAGAGTAGCGTGGAGGTGTGACATATTGTGCTTGCTCTTGAGGGGTTGCCGGACGGCTCATCGGGGGCAGACCAAAGGCGTGGCGTTGTTGGTCGGTGAGAGGAATGTCTTCGCATGCGTCTGGGCGGCAGAGGAGTGGATAGCTTGTGATGAGGATGTTGGCCAGGAGGCCGAGCCAGACTGTGTAGAAGGTGTAGTTGAGGTAAGGGGTGTTGCGGATCGCCTGAATGGGGATACTGAACAGTGGTTAGCTTTGGGGTACATATGATTGTCAATCAACGGAGACATACGATGAAATGTATGGTTTGGCGAAGAAGGAGAGGATGATGATGGCAATGTTCAAGACGACGATGCGCGCGTCGGCAGGGTTGAAGCAGCTGGCATTCTGGCGGCGGACAATCTCGTCCATACGAGGATGCTGCCATCTGCCCGGCGTGGAGACTGCAGGTGAAGCATTGTTGGCAGCGGAGGGTGTTGCCGGACCCTTTTGTGGTGTCAATGAGGCGAGTGGGTGCACTACGGCATTCTTGGCCTTGATCGCCGGCGACTGGGTTTGATTTTGAGAGGCCGTCGAGATGGACAGGGAGTTGTTCGAGGTCGATTGCACCAGCGAGGTAGAAGACATGCTGCTGGGTTTGTGAGTGATGAGAGGTGATTGGTGTTTGCAGTGTCGGGTCGTGGTCGGTTGGATGTTTCGAGTCGCTTGCTGTGTTGTTAGTATGGTTAGTATGAAACAGTCTCGACGACAATCGCTCAGCACATTGCAGTGAAGCACTACTGAATGTCGGTGAGAGAGGGATTGGAGTGATCGCTCTGTGTACAGGACTTGAACTTCGCTACTGAAGTTGTTGCTATGCCGCCAGCAAGCCAATCGCATCGCGCTACCCATTCGCCCTGCAGACTTGACAGAGCTTCGATCTAAGCTCCCGGGATGGGCCATGTCCCGCCCCCACATCCGCTTTCCGTCCGCTCCCGTCGGACCCCACTGACGTCGCTAAGTTGTGTCAATCAAGCTGGAGCTCTCTCACCACAGCTTTGCTCATTCACGAGCTCACGTGCTGTTTCGGTATAAACATCCCCTCGGACAGCAAAAAGCTTTCTGGACAATGCCCGTCCTTCTGGAAACGCTCGATCAGAAGATCGCTGCGACCCTCTCCGACTGGAACCTCTACACCACCCTCATCGTCGTCTCCATCTTCACTTTCCTCGCTTACCCTATCATCTTCCCTACCGAACCAGACACCCATCCTCTTCTTCTCGCTCGACAAGCCTCAGCCGCTCCCGTCCGAAACAAGAATGAGTCTTCCGTATACCGCAGCCCTGAGATTCCTCATGGCTACCCGCTCAAGACTGGCCTGAACGTCAAGCAGCCCGACGAGCCACGATGGAAGACCGGAAAAGACGGCGACTTGAGGGACGTATGGAGAGAAGTGTTGAATGGCGGCCAGGCTGGCTCGGATGGAAAGGAAATTCCCCAAGGCTCCATCATGAGCGTTTTTGGAAAGAAAGAGGTTGAGGAGCACGATCTCAAGGAGCTGAGCAAGCAGATCAATGTCATTGGTAAATTCTGGAAGGACACTGGAGACGGCAAGGTGGCCATCTATCTGCCGAACAACATCGAATATCTTGTGTCTGTCTTTGGTGAGTGATCCGAAATCAGACAGCTCGGCAACTCTATTAACACTTCCTAGCTTGCGCCTTCTACGGTCTGACACCCATCCTCCTCCCGCACGATCTGCCCAATGAAAAGGTCTACGAGCTTCTTAACCTCGTCGGAGCTGACACCTTGGTCTGCGAGGCTGGTACTCTACCCGTAGACAATGTCGCTCGCGAGTGCAAAAACTTGCGTGTCCTCACCTCTGTCGTCCACAAACCCAACCGCCACATGGACTGGACCGGAGTGCCGGACTCTGCTCAAAGCCGCCTCAGCATTAGTGTCTGGAACGATATTCTGGAGGACGCTTCCAAGTCCGCCACCTCCGCTTTGCCAACGAACGAGACTATTGAGAAGGCCAGCAACGTGATCACCGTCTGGCAGCCAGCAGATCTCTCCGCCAAACCTATGGTCACCACCTTCACACAGTCAAACATCGTCTCTGCCGTGGCAGCCCTGATCACCTCTCTCCCTCTCCGCCAGCGAATCAACGCCGCCGACCTAGTCCTCCCAGCCGACAGCTTCAACCGCTCGTACGTCCTCTGCTGGACGCTCGCCGCACTCTTCACCCACGCCTCCCTCGCAATCAGCAGCGTCGCCGGTCCCAAAGCACCTCTCGCAGCCGCCACCCGCTCCATCTCCCCGACCATCATAATCGCCTCGTCGGAAACAATGTCCTCGCTGCACGCCGAAACCACCGCGAAAATCACCTCTCCCCTGCACAAACTCGGCCTGTACACGCAATCCCAAACCCTCTCGAGCGGCCGCATGCCCACGCCCTCCTTCTTCCTCCCATCCTCCACCTCCACCAGCACTTCCCCCGGCAAGCTCCGCCTGATCCTCACCTCCGACCGCTTCGGCTCTGGCTCCCCGCCCCTCAGCTCAGCCATGCTCTCCGACCTGCGAATCTTCACGCGCGCCCGCGTCGTCTACGCTCTCACAGCGCCTTCGGTCGCAGGCGCCATCAGCCAGACTCACGTCTTCGACTATCGCAAGGAAGAGAGTAAGGGTGGCGGAGAGAGGCACAGCCGCTTTGGCGCGCCGCTTAGTAGCGTGGAAGTCAAGCTTGTGGGTAGCTCTGATGCGGAGGTTGGGAAGAGCGAGCCGGTCGGTGAATTGGTCGTTTCGGGCCCGGCTGTTGCGGGGAGTGGGGAGTGGAAGAGTGGGAGGACGGTGAGGATTGGTGAGGATGGATGTTTGGGGTATGTTTCTTGATGGATGATGTTGGGATTGTTGAGAAGGAGGTGAGTAAAGAGCAAGGTGTGCTTCTTTTCTCGAAGTAAACTATCGGCATATCCACGGTATTTGAGCGCGAGACCAATGACCAATTTACCTTCACATAGCTTCAGCGTGGATGAAGTATATGCCCTTGATTGCCAGAGTAATCCGAGAGGATCCCGAGAAAACTTCACACCGCGTTCCAAATGTCCTTATCAGTAGATGCAGCCTGCGTATTTGGCAGCGAGACCACAAAGCGACGAATACATTGGACTTGCAAAGGAAGGGAAATGGAACCAAGTGGAAGTAGCATGAGAAAAAAAACATAGTTGAACATAGAACTTGGGAAACATGTCCCACGCGGAGACGCCTTCGCTATCGCTATCTTTCCCTCTCCGGAGCAGTCTCCTCTCCTGCGGCCTGGCTTCTTAGAACTCAAACATGACTTTGATTTTTTCCGAGTGCATAAGCGAAGAACCCGGCGGTGGTAATGCTCAAATGATGAAGCGCAGACTGTACAGTTAGTTTGTGATTTTTTGTGTGGTTGGCCGCCCAGTAGTGTGTGCCCAAGAGTGGTGCTTCCTGCTCCTCCTGAAGGTGCAGATGGGCTTGCACTTGCGGTAAGAGGTTCTGTTTCGCGCGGCTAATTGAACAAGCCGCGGCGCCAGAGCACGACGTGTGGACTCTTCGCTCGCCCGCGCATATCGTGGCAGAAGAGACTTCATCCAGGTCGCCACCCGACAGGATTAGGTCGATTTGAGCCCTCGGCGTCCTCCAATGCCGCGCGCTTGGATCCCATCGCCTGCCCCTTCTCCTCGGCCTGCGCAAACATGCGCATCGTGTGCTCCCAGATCTTCGGCCCTAGATCGATCTCCCTGTACTGTCCAAGCACCCGCTCGTCGCCCGCAGGCTTCGAATCCCAGTCGAGCAAGTAAGCGCCTGAGCCCTTGACGTTGTCGCTTCCTTCCATGACGTCCAGGCGGGCTTCCACGGGGATACCGGGCATGTCGCTCTCGCCTCTGCAGGACGTGCCTTGCCAGCGTCTGGAAGGGTAACACATGCTGGTGAGTTGGAAGAAGTGGCGTTCGCCGCTGTCTTGCACGTTCAGGATCCAGGGTGTCATCACGGCGTACATGACTTTGACGGCGAGGCGGATGGGACCGTTGAGTTGGTTTGCGATGCCGGTCTTGACGGTGCCGGGGTAGGAGTGCATGAAGCTGGTGCCGTGGTAGCGTTTGGAGAATTCTTCCATCATGAAGTCGGTCATGACGGTGCAGTGGGCGAGAGCGGCGTGGAGTGTGAAGTTGTGGCGGAGATCGAGGTCGTCGACGCGAACTTCGCCTTCAGAGCCGGCGGCGAGGACGCTGTTGACTCGGCTGAGCTGACCTGCGTCGGAAGCGGCGGTGAGATTGGGCATGAGCTGGACGACGAAGCGCATGCGAGCGTAATAGTTTACGGCCATTTTCTTGTCGAGACCTTCGTCGGTTTCCGTTCGGCCTCGTAATGTCATGTAGCCAGCGGTGAGGAAGAGAGCGTTGATCAGCGGCTCTCTGATGCGCAGGTCGGCGCAGACTTGGTCGACATTGCGGATGAGAGAGATGTCTTTCTGGATGAAAGTGGCTTTGCCGTCCGGATTGATTCTTTTCAATTCCCCGATGATGCGATTGGCTTCATGTTCTCGTCTGTGGAAGTGTCGTCAGTGTATTGAACGCGCCTGTTGCCACTCACCTGGCAAGATGGATGTGACTTGGAATTGGTATCTACGACGAAAGACTTACCGTCCAAGGATGTAGATTCGAGGTCTCACGGTGCGCTTGAAGACTTCTTTCGCGGTAGACTCGCCAATACCACCGGTGCCACCGACGAAGACGGCGACGAAGTCCTTGATGCGGTCGCCTTGCGCATTGCTAGCGCGGATGGATTCGCTCGAGACCATCTGCAACGGCTCGTTGTTGAAGAACAGTGAAGTCACTGCATCGACGGTCGGACTGACTATGCGACGCAGTCCGGCGCCGAGTCAGGTAGGGTTAGAAGTAGGAGAGAAGCGAGGACGCCGCAATGGGCGCGGCGAAGTTGATGGAAGGATCTGGAGATGACGCCGGGCGTGGAGAGGCTTCGGACGATCTGCAGCTGGGGATGATACAGTACTCGCTAGCACGTTGAAGACGGCCGGCGAATGATGGTGAGAGGCTGGCGAGGCTGGGTCGGTAGTGAGAGAGTCGATAAGCGTTTAAGCGAGTGCCTGCCAAGTGGGTAGTGCTGCTGCTGTTGCCGTATGGTCGATGGATACGAATGGCTTGCTTGTACGTAGGTAGTATGTGTTATGCTGCACTGTCGGTAGATACCAATGGGCTGATTGTATATGCAAGGTAGGTAGTATGTGTTATGCTGTACGCTACGCTCGTCGAGCTACCCACGTGCTATCTGCAGAGAAAGGCTGGAAGTGGTGATGATTCTCAGGAGTGCAGGGTTTTTCCTCCGCCCACCAAGAGTGTGTGAGTGATGAGTGAGTGAGTGGGTAGTGAGTGGTGATGCAAGACACACCAAAGCCTGACGCCACGCCGCGATTCGAAGCTGCACCTTGATCTTCATCACCATCCCCAGCTTCCTCCCACCTGGCCCATGCGTCTGCAGCCAAAATGATGTCGTCTGCTTGCTGGACTCAACTCCGAAAACTGCCGATCAGCCGACTACAAAGTCAATTGACCTGACAGCTCGTCGGCTGATGAGGAAGTCGATGGAGACATCCGAAAAATACACGTAGATGATATGAAGACACATCTGAAATGTGACTTCATCATCGGTATATCGACATCAACGCGATCAAATCTCCACAATTCCCACGCCAGAAACCATTTGCCCTTTGCAGTAGGTTGCTAGGCTCATGCGAGTCATCGACATCCTTGTTCATGTCGTTACACTACCACGTGGCTGTCCATACGTGCGATACCTCTTTCCAGTGCTTGGGCACAATAGCACGCCGTCTCCTATACCTGGTGCAACTCCGGTACCAGAAGCCTCAATGCCGGGATTCCTGGATCGGAGTGACGAGAGATAGTTCCAGTCATTCAGCTTGTCAAGCAGACAACAAGCCGTTTGCCAGCTTATGACTCTATCTAGATATGTCAAGATACAACAAAAAATGCATTCCCATCAACCTCGCTCAGCGAGACACATCTTCTAAGAGTGCTCTTCCAACGACCAAATACACGGACCGAAATGAAGCTCAACAAGATAGCCTGCACGTCTGCAACCTGTACTGCGCCAATACAGCCACAGATTTTCCAGCCACTATCAAATCCGGGTTTCAACCGATGCTATGAGTAGTAGAACCAATCTCAACGATAGCATTGCCCTCAAATTGTGCGTCGCTCTGCTGATCTTGATCAATCATGTCAACCCTGTATTTCCAAGTTTCGCCCTGGCCAGCTTGCTACACGAAGACTGCCTGGGATGCATGCGAAGCAGTCTTGCTGATCGTGCGTTGGTAGCCTTACTCAGGCCTGGCGGGGATAAAGGATCTCTGCAGTTACTGTGCGGCTGTCTTCCGGCAAACGGTCCCTGGAGAATATGATTTTCAGTGAGGAACTGTAATGTTATTTCGTCGGGTGGCGCGACTCGTTTCTGCATATCTTATATTCGCGGTTGGCGAATGGGTTCATAATGCATAACAAATTTACAATTACCCTGGAGACTTGAAATTGGTTCCTACTGGTCTAAACTTGTCAAAGACATTGATTTAGGTGCATTTCGCATTCATCCGTTCGCATTTCTTGTCGAATTCTTGGCATTGCACGTCATGTTGCTACTATGTTGGTCGCGATCGAGAGTACTGTTTAACGCTCCTACCTCCTAGCATCTTGTTTGAACGATGCTGATCAAATGGTTGATAGACATACGGCCAAATGCGGCAGTATGGCCCCGATGGGGTGACCACTTGCACGCTCTCGGAGTAATAGAGATTCTTGAAAGCACTTGCAACGGCAATACAAAAGACGGAAAGAGAGTGGAAGAAATGGAAGTCAGCCTGTGGACGCAATTGATGTGGGGCGCGCTAACGAGCGGGCAGCTCCCGCGTCTCTGAAGGAAGGCGCGCCTGGCCACAGCTCTGATGTCAGCTCTCAATTTCTCTAGAAATAAACGCGAAAACATCCAGCTATAACGAACAAGCCAACCTCTTCAGCCAATTCATTTGCGACACCGACAATAACGTCGCACAGGCACCATGTCTACACCAAACAAAGGAGGCGCGAAGACCATGTCTTCGCGTCTTGCGAATATGAAGGTTTGTCCTCATAATTCACTTACCAATCCTTGAAGATCGCAAATGCAGTATTGACATGATCCATGTGTAGTTCATGCAGCGCTCCGGCGCAGCAGAGTCGCCGCAACCAGCAACACCCGACCAGCCCTCCGCAAAGAGGCAACGAATGTCGAATGGAACCTACAACGCAAGCCCGGGCTCCACACCAGGATCTTCCACGCCGGTGATCCACACCCCGGAAGAGAAGAAGCGCATGGAAGCTTCAGAGTGCGAGGCTGCTGCGAAGGGAGAGACGAAGTGGTACCTCAGCGTTCAGAATGCGCCCAAGCCGACGGAGCAAACACCTTTGCGCATTATCTCGGCTGGCTACGGTGACTTGGATTCAGGAAGAGCAGGAGACGAGGACGATTCCGAGGAGGAAAATACTGGAGCAGCGAGCGCGCCTGGGAGAATGAATTTTGGAAATTTCGGCAAGAAGCAACCAGTGAGTTTTGTCTAATAAAGCACCTACTGGATTTTGAGCTTACAATGAATTACAGAAAAAGCAAGACTCGGGATCCTCAGGAGAGAGCTCATCAGAATCAGAGTCAGAAAGCGATGAAGACGAAGAAGACGACCCCACAGGCACAAAGGCCCTCCTCAAGCAGTCACAAAAAGAGGCAGGCGACAGAGCGCGTGCAGAGCGCAAGGCTCAGAGAAAAGCAGAGTCCAAGGAAGCCGGGCGGTTAGCGGAGGCACGGAGGAAGAAAGAAGTGAATCTTAACAAGGTCACCAGCATATCTGGCTCCGGGGGCAAACCTTCGTCTTCGATGGAGTCCATGGCATGCCACAACTGCGGCAAGAAAGGCCATATGAAGGCACAGTGCCCACAGGCGGCGAAGAGGTCGAAGAAGCCTCGGAACTGAAGTGTTTATTATCGGCGAAGTAGCGTAAGAGTCGGTGTAGGAGTGCCGAAATGCCCAAAAAGGAGCGATGTGAACTGACCTAGTACCGTACCTTGTCTTGAGATACCCTTTGCAATCCTTCAAGGTAGACAACATGTCTCCTCTCAACCCATTCTGCCATTCCCCCTTTTCCCGCGCTCTCTCACGAACTAACTACAGGATGCCCAAGAGTTTTCTAGCGGCTTTCCTCAGGAGGCTTTGCGGTACGATACTGCACTTTTGACCTCATCTCGCAGTACTCCCTCTGGGTGATCGGCCCATACTTTGGCGGATTCTGTACGTCAATGCAGGTCGGCAAGCACTCAACGATGGCGTCCGGATCTGCACCAACAAAGTACACGACAGAGTAGCGCTCTTTCGTCATCCGCTCTTCGCCTTCAAGTCGATCCGCGAGCGGAGGCAGCGTCACGCGGTGAAGTGTTGACTTCAGAGTATCTGGCAGGTCATTAGCAGTCTTGCTCGAGCGCGGACAGCCCGATACGATTACCGTTGCTCCAGCGCATCAGCAGATCGCCCACGTTGACTACGCAAGCATTCTTCACAGGCGTCACCGGTATGAAAGTGCCAGGCGCATGCGGATCTTCTACTTCCAGTCCACCACAGTCATCTTGAAACAGCAACGTGATCGAGCTCCAATCGCTATGCGCCGGCATCCTCGCCACCCTGCCACTCTCCACCTCCCCAGCAGCAACCTGCGGGTAATGCAATAGCCAGAGCTGGTTATTGTGCCCCGAATGGCACATCGTCAGCACACCCGCATCCTCAAGTCCAATCCCCATTGCGACAGCTTCAAGAATTGCTCGCGCCAGCTTCTCACACTCCCCATAAAACCGCGTCGTGAAATTCCTAAAACCAGGTAAACTCTCCTCCTGGAGCTCTCCTCCTGGAGCCAAACATTCGGCTGCTCGCCGTTCTCCTCACTGCCGATTTCGTAGCTCTCCTTACAATCCGTCGTCTCCCTCAATTTCTCACCGACTTCCTCCTCGCCGCCAGCATACTGGCTGACTTTCTCCAGTCCCGGGTGCGAGTAGCCGCGATGGACTTGCGGTCCGTCAGGGTGGGGTGCAAGCATTTTCGTCTCATGGTCGAGGGAGAAGAGTCGTTTTGACGCGTGAAAAGCGTCGTTGATGAGATTTGGTGGAAGATTGTGCTTGATTATGTAGGCGAAGCCGACGGTTTGGAAGGCACTGATCAGGTCTTTGGCCACTGATAGTTGGGAGGCTTTGGATTTGCTGTTGAGCCAGGGGGAGAAATCAATTACTGGGATTTCTGATTTCTCGGGAAGAGTCGTATCCATGTCTGTTTGTGAGAAATTGCCACTTTGGTAGTGGACAAGCAAGGTGGTTTGTGGCGTGCGGCATGCAGTGATGATGATCCCGCGGGGCTGCAGCTGAAGCTCGAAGACTGACAACATTCCAACAGCCACACCCATGGTCTTGTCACCCCACGTAACGGTCCTGTGCGTTAATATCCTCGAATCGAGTTGAGCTCGCAGATCGCTTGGATGGAGCTCGTTGCTTCACTTTGACGATGTTCCTACAAATTGAACAGATTTCCACCACCAAGGGATAGGTCATTCCACCCTCCAGCCTGTTACACTGCAGGCGCCACTCACTTGGCAGATGGAATGGTCCAAAAGCGCCGCCTCCCCTCTCGCGAACCCCTTTGTCTATCTCTTCGTCTACTCCTCTGACAGCGTTCCAACGTCACGAAAGACCACAGGATGCCATGACGGGGAATCACAGACCTACCAGCCGAGCTGCTCAGCTTGATGGGATTTCTCGTAACCCCTGCAGACATCATCAACCTCCGCCAAACCTCCCGCCACATCTTGACCAGTCTTGACGATGCTTTCGCTTACTACTTCTTTCGTCATCGTTCGCACTTGTACACGCGACATAGTATGGAAGTGCTGCACGAAATATCGAACCGTAAATACCTGAGGAAGAAACTGGAATGCGTCGAGATCCATTTCCCTTGTGAGGACCTTTATGATCTTCCCACGGCGAATGCGTTGCAGAAGCAACATGCGTGTGTGGAAACTCTTTTCCCCGATCAGCAGTTAGTCATTCTTGAGGATAATCAGAGCCACATCAAAGAAGACATACGACTGAACGTCTTCAGACTCTTGGAATCTTCATTGCACAACTTGGCTTGCGCTGGTATCATTCCAAATTTAACATTCCATCGATACGACGTTATGAGATTTCAAGAACGGGAAAGACCTGCTTACGGCACCAAAGCACTGAGTCGGCTGCATTGGCTGCCGCCCGATCGTCCGTCAGCGTATCGATCAGAAGTCCAAGTCGACGTGGCAGCTCGCATTGCCCTTGAAGCGATCGCACGAGCTTCGTTTCCAGCACAATCATTGGATTTGTGCGGCTGGCCCTTGGAGAAATGTGGTTTCCTCACACAAGAAGCTATTCGCTCGTCTGCCTGGTCGTTCGAAGGCCCGACCCACAAAGCTTTGATATTGGCATTGGGTTCCAACCTGAGAAGCTTCTCGACCACGATAAAATCAGAAGACTTGGTGAAGATCTCGATCAAGAAACCCCAGCGCATCGCTGGCGAACATCATTCCATCGGACAGATCATTCTCAGCTGCCCGAACCTCAAAAAGTTGAGATTGGGTCTCTGTCCAATGCTCCATGGACCGTATTACAGTGTGCGCGATTTCGGTGAGCATTACGGGCGTTTTCTCCTCGACTGGCTCGCAAATTGCAGATTGGAAACTCTGGAACTCATCACCGGCGCTTTCTACTGGGACGACTTGGAGAATGTTCTCAAATCCCATAACGCCTCGCTGCAGCGTCTCGCGCTCCTCGACGTCCACCTATCGTCCTGGATGGAGTGGCACAGTTGCGCCTCATACCTGATGGATGAACTTGCGTTGATTCATCTTCACCTGCGCGACAATTCGACGTGGGAGAGGATGCGATACCACGAGAGACGACCATACATCGTTACGGAGTCTACGGACTCAGTGGAGAAAAAGACTTTGGGTGATCATGAGATTGCAGGACGGGATGAGATACGGCAAATGCTGCTCATGGTGCGGGATCCATGAAGATTGAGAAGCATGTCAAGCGTTTGGAGCTAGCAATGATCTACACGTGTTTTCGCTACATGTAGACTCCTACGTCTTCCTGTGAGACTCCCAGCAAAGAGATTTCCTTAAGAAATGATGCGAGCAATGGCTGTTTCACGAGCCTTCGATGCTGTGTCGACGATCTCAATCATGCCGTGGTGATCGCTGTTCTCGGAAGTAACACATGACTAGGAAACTGAGATCCTCCAACTTTCGAATGGCATCCAGATCGACAAACCGCTCGGCAGATGAAGCGACCAAAGGCGAACTTACCAACCCCTCTTCGAATCCAAGCAGTCCGTCCACCAGGGGCAACCCGGAGTCCAGAAGTTAGACATGTCATCGAATTGAGTAATGCAAGAATTTTGTGGTTGCTCCGGTGCTGAGCGATTAGGTCCAGATTCAGGCATGCGTGAGAGTTCTGGCGTAAATGTACCGAAGCCAAACGAACGCAGAGACGCTACACATTAAGCGCTACAAAGAATGACGACGACCGTTGTAATTGGATTCGAAGCTCACAATTTTTTGCCAATCAAGAAATCTGGTCTCTTGTATTCTGAAGCTCCGTTTTGAAGAACGAACTTGCCCATTAGAGAGCTGCTAAGAGGCACATGCTCCCAGGTGTTGTCCCGAGATCGCATGCGCGAACGAGCTGCCGCGAAAGCGAAATGGACCCCCGCAGGCGATGATTGGTTGATGTCTGCTCCATGTTCCAACAGCAAGTTCGCCATTTCAAAATCCATGGCGGAAACCGCTGCGCCAAGGGGGGTACCATACTCGCCAGCAACAACATTGACGTTTGCCATGTGTTGTAGTAATAGTGTCACAACTTCATAATGACCATTGCGCGCCGCGGTAGCGAGGGCAGTCCCATCTACTCCAGCTACAACGTTGACGTTTGCCCCGTGCCTCAGTAGACAATCCACCATTGATATATCGCCTTTCCGTGCCGCTGAGGTCAAGATGTTGCCATCATCTTCATTGAGGACAGTGTCATTTGCGCCATGCTGCATCAGTATGCACACCATGACTCGAGGCCCCATCCTTGCCGCCTCTCCAATGGCAGTTTGGCCTCCCTCGTTTGACGCGTTGGCATTCGCACCATATTCCAAGAGAAGCCGAACCGTATCAGAATTATAACTCCACACTGCTTCCAGCAATGGGGTCGAGCAGGTGCCGTAGTTGGGGTCTGCTCCACACTCCAAAGTAATTTTACAAGATAGTGATCATTTTGTCGAGCGGCAACGGCCAGAAATGTGTCCCCGTCGAGTGTTTGGGGGGAATTCAAGTCGATCCCGAGCAAGGCATTGGCACGCTTGTCGCCCATTGTTTGTGCGTTTTCGCTATCAAGGCTCGCAGAGTCCTTAAGCGTTTTAAACCGTTGAAGCATTTCTCGGCCTAGACCAATACAGTCGTGCTCTATCAAGAGATACAAAAGGCTGGTTGAGGGCAGCAGTTGCCTCTCCGTGGAATCAACGACACCGCTGGCATTGATCCATGATTGTAGAGGAAATGAAAAAAGCCGCTCCACCGCGTAGATGCCGTCAGCATGGGCGGCCTCTAGAAGACGATGAGTGAACGTTAGGGCGTACTCGACGAGTGGAAACATGTGAACAAAATTCTTGCGTCGCGCAACCTCCTTAGGCCCTTGAGGCGCATCCGGTGAATTGATGGTGGCATCAACATGAACACCATAGTCGGCAGGTTGGATCAACTTGATATAAGACTGACAGCATTCTGCAACATGAACGTGACATCTCGCTTGTACGTTGTTCCCGAGGAGGGGATCAAGTATCGTCAGACCTCCACCAAGAATGTATTGTCGTACCGACTCGTGTACAAATTGCGCCGTGCAATCGTGTACGGACGATGATTGCTCGACAAACTCGACGAGTCCTTTGGTAGCCTGGAGAATGAACCGTTCCATCGCAGCTACGTCGACTTGGCGGGAATCCCATGCAGGATTAACTAGCTCGCGGGTCCCCAAGAGAATGCCGAAATACAGTGCTTCGATAGTGAGAAATCCGAAGGGCGCCGCCCCAGCAATGACCCACTGAAGCCCCGGTACAAGATATTTGCCTGAAGCTCCTTGAGAAATGATGCTTTTCAAAAGCTCTTCCAGTCTCCCCAGTATTGTGGCAAGGCAGCTCACAAGCTGCATCAGTGTTGCACCTTGATCGAATCGTTCATTCAGCATTCGGACGACCAGAATAATCCATAGAAAGACTTCACGTGATTTGGCGACGACTTCGGCCACGAGATCGAAAGGCTTCGTTGAGAGGCCAGGTACCAAGTTTTCTGAAACATATTTCTCAATGCCTTCTTTGTGATGCTTCTGACGTTCGAGAATGAGCTCTTCGCAGAACGGTATGGAAATGCTCGGGTAATGTCGACTTGCGAAGCAGACACGGAACTGAAAATCCATAAACCGTGCATTGGATGCAAGCTTTGCAATGTATCCCACCATGTTGCGCACTTCCTCGTGGTTGCCTTCGTCGAGCGCGTCAATGAAAATGATGACAGGTTGCTGCCGTGCTTGGGCCAAGGCTTCCCGGAAGAGGTCTTGAACAACCTCCACTTGCCACCTCGGTTCTTGAGCGTCATGTGCAGGAATGTCGTTCGGCATCTCGAAGACTTGTTGCAGCATTGGAAGCTTGCCAAGCAGCTGCAACAGCAAGGAGCGGTAGAGCCCCTGGGCAGATGTCTCGAGAGAGCTTCCTCTTGCGTTGAAGAAGAACGAAAGGATCGTGCACTTTGGTATAGACGCCTGAGCATGCTCGAGTAGGAATTACATGATCGTCGATTTGCCAACGCCTGGCTTCCCTTTGATCCAAAGGAGGCCATGATGCTCGCCTTGCAGAGATTCATCGCGCCACCTTAGGTATTGGTCGGTGTCCAGAATCCAGCGGCATGTGTCGCCGTAAGCTGGCTCGATCGCTCTTCGTCGCACTTCCATGCGATCGAAGCTCAGAGATTTCTTGAACTCCTTCCACCTCTTGTCGCTTTCCGGTTGGTCACAGGCGCTCGAAGGATACTTGTAATTCACAGTGTTGGCATATGTATCACCCAGCTGTGCCCTAGTGTAGTCGCGTATCGTAATGTCCTGATAGCGGTTCCCCGGCGCATTGTGCCCAGCATGCGCGGCGAGGCCAGGCGCAGTGCAAGCTGCTTTCCGAGGCGAGGATGGTCCAGCATCGTCACTGAGAGCTCGCTTGCGCGGTATGGCGGAAGTCATTTCGATTAGTTGACGAGAGCGGACAAGTCTTTGAATCAGCTCACATCTGGATTGAACATCTTCAAGGCATCTTTAGGACTGTCAGCCAGCTGAGGACGCTCTTGTGTCCAGCCCGAAGGTGTGCCACCCTGCTGACGCCACCTCATGCATCAAAGGCCAATCAGTCACTTCGAGCACACAAGGTACTCTGCAAATGGTCCTGGCTACTTGACAACTGAAGCCGTGAATATTAGGCACTGTTCAAACTTGCTGACTCTAGCCTTGATATTGCTTGTCGCAAAGGCGAGCTCAGCTGCCAACCTCATCCGGAGGTAGCTCGGTGACCAACTTCATAATGGTCGTGTCGCCCAGTTAGTACATATCACGGTACACAAATTGAGGGTACGAGACGCCCATGGTAGATGCGATATCATCGCAAGCTTGGGCTTTTCGCTCGTCACGAAACGACAGATGGGAAAAGAAAAAAAAGGCAAGGTGACCAACGAAACAAGAGGTATGTTGGATCGTCCCTTGTGGGTTGAGCAGCGCTGTGGACAAAAGACCTCTTGAAGGTTTGTGATTGAACAGCCTCAGGCAAACATAGAGCAGCCGAGGTTCGAGCTACATCACTGCAATACCATGCAGCTTTATAGTAAGGTAGCGCAATCAATGCTCCGACGGAGTACCTGAATACTCATCATCACCCATTATTGCAAACATGCTGCTCCTAGGACTGACTGGCAGCATTGCTACCGGCAAGTCAACAGTCTCACAAATCCTCACTTCCGCACCCTACAATCTTCCCGTAATCGACGCCGACAAGGTCGCCCGCCAAGTCGTAGAACCCGGCACAACAGGCTACAAACAAATCGTTGCGCAGTTTGGACCTTCAACACCAGATCTCCTCGTCCCTTCAACGCCTGAGAATGGTGGTGAGCAGGGATTGAACGGCAAAGGACGACCGCTCAACCGGCCCGCGTTGGGTCGGAGAGTGTTTGGCGAGGGCAAAGATGAGGATAGGAAAGCGCTGAACAAGATCGTGCACCCAGCGGTGAGAAAGGAGATGTACAAGCAGATGATGTATGCCTATCTGCGCGGGAACTGGGCTGTTGTGCTGGACGTGCCTTTGCTGTTCGAGTCCGGCTGGGAGCCGCTTTGCGGAACCATCATGGTGGTTGCTGTCAAGGATGCTGCTGTGCAGATGGAGAGATTGCGGGCAAGAGATGAGCATCTGACTGAGGAGGATGCAAAGAACAGGGTTGCTTCACAGTGGGATGTTCGTGACAAGGCGGAGAGGTGTTTGAGCAGAGGAGAGAAAGCGGGCGTTGTCGTCTGGAACGATGGTAATCAGGCGGACTTGAAGAGAGAGGTCGATCGTGTAATGAGTGTGGTCAAGGAGGGCAGTCCACAATGGTGGGCTTGGCTTCTGCTGCTTTTCCCACCTCTTGGTGTCGTGAGTGGAGGGTGGAGCTATGTGAGGAGCTGGTACGTCAAGAGACAATGGGAGCACGAGAAGACGAGAGAAAAGGCAAAGCTGTGATCTCGAGAAGCTCGGGATGAGATTACGATACGATGAAGAAACCATGATTGTCGACATGTAGGTATTGCGGCGTTCATTTTTCCATTTTACTGTATTGCTGGGCTCATGCGCACATGTACAGAGCTGGTGGGCGCTTCTGCGCTGCTTTCTGCGCGACGGCCGTTTGCTCGCGCCACAACTTTACTTCACTTCCACGCAATTCCCAACCTCAACTTCCACAACACAGGGCCGATCTGAGGCTCATATCTTATCCTCTCAGCCACGCAACGTCCTGTTTCGCACTACCGCCTCTACATGTTGGTGGGCACCGGCCCTGTCGCACCTACGGCATGTCTACCTTCGAGAGCGCCATCGACGACTCTTTCGAGCCCACCCCGCTACAGGAGCTCGACAATAACGAGGTCACGGACACTTTCGACAATGCTTACAACGGACCGCGCGAGGGCCACTGGGAAGTCTCGAGTAGCGTCGGGTCTTTCATCGACGACCGCTGTCCTACTGTTTACGGCTACCCTACGAGGCTTGCTGATGGTGGCGACCCGGCAGCGACCCAAGGCGGACTTGCGAAGAAGCTCATACAAGCGGCCATCGAGGGCAAGCGTGCCGCAGCAGCGAAAGATGCCGCGGTGGCGATCAGCGTGCGCGATAAATCTCAGCTCCTGTCCTCGCCTCCAGCCGCGACAAAACCAAAACCCTTCGTCGTCCCACCTTTCAAACCCCGAGGCACCAGACCAAGTGTAGAGAACAACGAGACCACGAAGCCGATGAAGCCACATCCTCCGCAAAATGTTCGATCTCAAAGTAAACCGAAGAAATTCAGCATAGCAACACGCCCAGCAACACCGGCGCAGGTGGCTGATGCTCAGAAGACGAGCGAGCGCGAGCCCATAAGTCAGTCAAGGTCGGGAAGCCGCATGATCAGAATCCTTGGTCGCAATGGCGAGGAGGCATTCGTCGAGCTTGCCCCGGCTCCAAGCTTTCCAAATGCTAGTTCGACACGTACTAGCAAATTCGAGCCAAAGGCCTCAGAGGTTGCACCGCAGCCCACGCGAACAAGGTCAATCGCCAATGAAGCGCTCATCAAGCCTACACCTGAAGCGAGCAAACAGATAGAACCTACCAAGAGTGAGACCAAGAAGCAGCAGAAAAATCGGGCAAATTCTCAGATGCCTATCAGACAAGTCGATACTAAGCAGGCCAAAGAACCAGCCATGTCTGGCGCTTTGCCAGCCTCCTCTCACCGTTCCGCTTTTGAAATGCAATCTACTGCTGGATCTTGCAAAGACTCTGCCGTCGTGATCAGTGGGAAGCCTGACGCTGCTTCAAGACCTGGCTCTGACATATCTCAAAGGGCGCTAAGCGCCGCGAAAGCAATCGCGAAAATGTCTGCAACCAACAGTGAGCAATCCGGCACTGTCGAAAAGATTCCGGTGTCTCGATCTTTCCAAGAGGTTGGGGCTGGGCAAACCACCGGGTTCCCGGTTCCAGAAAGCACAGGCGGCCAGAGTAACAGAGCAGCAGCATTTCAGCATCAAACCTCTCAGCCGAATCCACAAGCAAGCATCAGAACCAAGAAGAATACGGACAAAAGTGTGAGCGGCGACGACGGCACGCAAGACGCTGCGCGCTCGAATTACAGACCGCCAACAGTGCAATCGGCAGGTAGTTCTGCGAGCATCGCTCACTCATTCGGAGGTTTCACTCGCAACGATAAACAAACACAGTCACAAGCGCAGTCTATTCGCGAGAGCAAAGCATCATCTCGTCAAGCTTGGTCTAGTCATCCCAAATCCGTAAACAATGTTGCATCTGCGTCGAACGAAGTCTCAAACGGCCCCAGCATGGCATCTTCTCGTCAAGGCCGATCACTCGCTCGAAACGCTAGTCCACCCCAGTCTATGAGCAAGCATGAGCAAAACAGGCCAAGGAGTAGATCTATCAATCAGTCGCCTGACTGGGGTTGGGACTACACCCGACCCCCAAGCTTTCAACAGCAACAGACCAATTTCGCCGGAGATGGTTGGATATCGCCACACCCGCTCAGTGTAGCCTCAAGCGACTTGAGATCTCCACAATCGGTCGTACAACTATCCACTCCAGGCCCAGGTCAAAACCATACTCTTACATACGAAGAGTGGAATGCACAGCGAGAACACGCCAGGAGCATCTCAGGAAGCTTCGCAGGTTCTCATGTCCCCACTGCCCTTGGCTCACAGGCTATACCATCGGTGGCGTACAATCATCCGCCCCCTGCTGGCTATGTTGGAAGCTATCGAGAAATCACACCGCGCGACCAGCAATACTACCCTCCTGCAAACAGTGTTGCCTGTTCCGGCTGGAACCAAAACCTCTGGGCGACTCAAGGGATGGCATCATACCATTCAATGCCTCCTCAAGCGCCGCAGAACTCCTTCCACTCAGTGAGTGCAGCATTAGCACACAGCGGTTCGATTTGCCAGACACCTGGTGCCCTTGCTCAGAACGCGGACTGGAACTTTCCACCACAGTACGACGGTTCAGGGTCAGGCGCCTATGAATCATACAACGTCGGTTTGACACCCCAAGAGCTCGCCGCATACCAAAGACAGCTGGGCAGCACCGTTTCACGCTACTCTTCCCACCTTTCCCAAGTTGAGCAAGAACAAGCGCCGCCTCAGCCAGACTACAGCGCCTGGAACAGCGGACAAAGCCACCGATCCGCTCATTCATCCTACAACCAGACTGGACCCGCGAGCTTGTCGCCATACGTTTCTCAAGGCGGGAAAAAAACTCAGCTCATGATGCCTTGGGACCAACCGTCGGCAAACGCAAGCCAGTCGCCACCGCAGTCGGATCACTTAGGCCTGCTAGACATCAGAGGGCCCTGGGGTCGTGATGACTTGGGCACAAGCGAATCGGCGCCGCCTCCTCTGAGCACACATGAGAGTAATGTTTCGGCACCTGGTACTCTCAGACCCACCTACAGCAGTGTGAGATCCGAAGTTACACAATCAGGAGTTCGCGCGCCTCAGAGTGAAGTAAGCTATGGCACGGCAGAATGGCAGAACTTGGAGAACGCAGAACAGGGGCGTGGCAAGTTTGGAGGTAACGGAATGTGGTGAATTTGAGATTGAGAACCGCAAGGTCAGTCCTCAGCGACTCGTTGGAGTGTAAGATAAGCTTGGAAAACTCGGGTGGCTTTGGGGTGTCGATGTTTTCTCGAGGTGTCCATACACGTACTGTAGCTGAAGTTCAACACCCGCTTTGTTTCATCAGTCTCGTGGACTTTCGCAATCGTCTTTCCGGAAAGACCGGCACTCAACACTCTTAAATCCGTAATTGAAACCTAGATAGCAATAATCTTGCGTAAAACGAGCTCATTTCAGACATTGGTATCCATAGCGTAACTCGAATGTAACCCTACGAATCATTCGACGATTGTGGAGTCCCAAAATCCACAGTTGACGCCAGAGCGTTCAAAAAGTGCCCCGACTTCCCCAGCAAAAGCGAGCTCGCCCACGATTTCCAAACTCCACCACAACGCAACTCGCCACGGACTTGCTAGTCACCAAGAAACGCCAAGGTTAGAAGGAAAAAGAAAACGCAAAACTCATTGAGAGAAATACTGTTCGCAATCTTGAGCTTTACGAAAGAAAAAGAAAAAAGACTCAGCCAAAAATGTCCACCAACTCCATCGCCGTAATCGGCTCCCTCAACATCGACTTCATCACCCGCACACCCCGCGTGCCAGGCCCCGGCGAGACTCTGACAGCGAACTCCTTCTCGACCGGTTTCGGCGGCAAAGGCGCCAACCAAGCGGTGGCATGCGCTCGTCTCGCCTCTAAAGGCACGAAAGTGGCGATGGTCGGCAACGTGGGCGACGACGGGTTTGGCAACGATTACTTTGAGGCATTGGGCAAGGAGGGCATCAATGCTGATGGTGTGAGGAAAGTGAAGGGGCAGACTACGGGCGCGGCTAATATTGTCGTTGAGGAGGAGACGGGGGAGAACAGGATTATGTTTACCAAGGGGGCGAATTTCGCTTTCTCGGAGAGTAAGGATGAGAACTGGGATTTGGTGCCGAAGGACGCGGGTGTGGTTGTTTGTCAGTTGGAGATTCCTATGGAAGTGGTATGTGAAGGCCTCATTTTCTACTCTAATTACGAAGTCTTGCTAACGCCATCAGGTCCTCCACAACCTGCACCTCGCCCGCGAGCAAGGCAAGCACACCATGTTCAACCCAGCCCCTGCTCTCCCCATCCCTGAAGCAGCCTTTAAGGACATCGACACGCTAGTCATGAACGAGAGCGAAGCGCACATTCTCAGCGGCGAATCCGGATCAGAGAAGAGCGCCGACCTGACGCCTCTGCTGTCTCACTTTCTGAAGCTCGGTGTGCGAGACGCAGTCATCATCACCCTCGGCGGAGCAGGCGTCATGTACGCCACGGCCAGCGGGAAGCAAGGCAAGGTGGCTGCGAAGAAGGTGCAGGTTGTCGACACCACTGCTGCTGGCGACACTTTCCTGGGTGCGTACGCGGCGAAGAAGGCTCAGCACGTAGGTTGTCAGGGAGAGTTTGAGTATGAGACTGCGTTGGAGTTTGCGACTATGGCTGCTGGAAAGACCGTGGAGAGGAAGGGTGCCATGGCTGCTATTCCTAGATTGGATGAGTTGAACTAGGTGTGAAGACGAGAAGATTAAATGTCGAACATCATGTGTTGAATCAAATCGAGGCAGGCTCAAAGAAATCGTGGGAGACTTCTATGCGATGTGGCATTGTTTGGAGGTGGTCCGTCTCGTGGAACCATTGGTGCGTCGAGTAACGAATCAAATATCTCTGCAAGCATGTCAATTATAGTCACATTCTGTCTCCATTCGCAGGCTAAAGAAAACATGTGAAATGCCCTCTGTTAAAACAAGGCAACCAATGTTACAGTGGAAAACTTGTTAAGATATTAGAATGTATACCAATAATCAACATCTCAATCAAATGATGTGTAAAATCACGACAGCCATTGGAGCGCGCGCCTAGGAGCCAGCCATAGAAGTCCGTGCGTAGCATGCCGCTTGGCGCATCTCAAGCTTGAACAGCATCACGGGCGACTTCACCCTACCGCAGGAAGAGGCGCCGAACGCACCGCAAAACATCCCCGCCAACACAACAATGCTCTCACGAACCCTCCGCGCCGCGCCCAGGCGCATGCCTGCCTTCCGCAGCGCCTACAGCACCACCACCGACAACCCCGTGCCGGCCAACGACCCGAACGGCCGCCAGCCTCGCTCTCCCGTCTCGGCCACCAATGCCATGCCCACTTCCGCCGAGGGCAGCCAGAGGGAGGCTCTGCAGGAGAGCCCCGAGCAGGGCGAGGAGTTGCGCGTCTCTCAGGCCCCGAACCGCAAGGGAATTTGGAGCAGGAGCCAGCAGCCGCGCGAGAAGGCCATGGTTGGCCCGCGTTTTGAGCAGACTATCATGGCCGACCAGGTATGTCTTGGGAGAGGAAAGAGACAACAAGACCGAATCGGAAAACACTGGGGCAGCATGGAGGATTGAGAGGAGAACCCATTGGCTGACATCCGTACAGCCGAGACCTTTGGCAGCCATCGACCTTATTCACAAGCAGCCCGTACGCTGGACCGAGAAGAAGGTCGTCTCTTGCGACGGCGGCGGAGGTCCCCTCGGCCATCCGCGCATCTTCATCAACACCGACAAGCCTCAGATCTGCTGGTGCACCTACTGCGGTGTTCCCTATGTATGTTTCCAAAGACACCAACACTTCTACATTCTCTCTAACAGATCGCACAGGCACACAAGCACCACCGCAAGCACCTTGAGAGCCTGCCTTCCACATCATTCCCCCTTGACCCGCCTGTGGGTGATGCCGCTGCTCTTCCTGCGTCAGACTTCGAGGCCACCAATGCAAAGACCGGCTCCACCGAGCCTTACCAGACTGCAACCGGCAAGCCTTTGGAGCAGCGATAGATCATATGAGGTGAAGATGAGGAATGTACTGTAGAATTGTACATACACTAGCGGCAAAGATTTCTTTTCATTTTCGAACATGGCATTCATCATTGACATTTCTCATTCTATACACCATGGTTCAAACTTCTTTCCGGAAGGAGAGGATTTCTCAGATACATAGCCATCAGATCCAACAAAACTCTCAAAATCTAAGCCTTCTCGCCCTGAATCGTAGCCACAACCTTCCTCGTATGCTTACTAGCCCTAAACTCACAATAGTAAATCCCCTGCCAAGTACCCGTGTTCAACCTTCCATTCGTAACCGGCACCGTAACACTCGCGCCCATAAGACTACTCTTAATATGCGCGGGCATATCATCCAACCCCTCGGCATCATGACGGTACAAGTTCCCCTTACGATCCTCGGGCGCCAAGCGGTCGAGCGCGTCACTCATGTCCTCGCGGACTTCCTCGTCCCAATTCTCGTTGAGCGACAGGGCGCAGGAGGTGTGCTGGATGAAAAGGTGGAGGATGCCGACTTTGTAGTCTTTCAGCTCGGGGAGTTGGCGCGTCACTTCGTCCGTGATCAGGTAGCAGCCGCGGGATTTGGAGGGGAGGGTAAATTGTTTTTGGAAGAAGGACATGGTTGCTGCTGGTATTGCTGGTTGGGTTGGTGGGTGGGTGTTGCAAGATGCTGGTGGGCAGCAGGCGCAGGTTGGGAGGAGGTTTTTGGCTGGTGGAGAGAGTGGTGTTCCCAGAAGGTCGAATGGGAGGGTTAGAGGTTTGATGAGGAGGTGGAAGATGCTGTGTTCCTGTTAGGACTTGCTGATCCTTTCGAGGGAAAGCTGTGACTTACTTTGGAAAGAAGGCGAGGATGAAGATTGCAAGGAAGATGGAGGTGTTTCGAAGATTTGTATCGAATGGCATTTGATTGGGGGACAAGATTGGAGTGGTGGTGTTGAGTCTCTGCGGGCCACAGCTCGTGTGGGTGACGTCAGGTTTGGTGGGACTTTTTTGTGGCCGATGGTGGGATGGACTTGACTTCACTTCACTTGGGATACACTCTCTTGATATTATTATAGACGAGAATGAGTCTTCAAATACGTCACAGAGGATTGTCGACTTGAGCATAGTTGTTGATGAAAACAAAACGGTAGGAAACGCTATCTTTGCGTCAATCGCAGCGAAAGAAGAAGCTCGGGAAGTGTGATATTGTTCTGGTTTATTGGGAAGGCCACCAAGCAGCTATCGAACCAGTGTAGTTTCTCGCTCTTCAAGGCGCTTCTCAATCTTGCCCCCGTATCTCATAATCTCATGGAGGTGAATAACGGCGAGTGTTCAACCCTACTTCTCATCCTTCGCCTCCTCGACAACAACGAAGTACCAAGCATCCTCATAGCGCGGATCCTTCTTCCAATCGCCAGTGAGGTCTTTGATGGCAGAGAAAGTGCTAATGCGCGGTCAGCATACCGAACATACCAAAGAGACAATGCAAACCACCCAAACTTACCGAAGAGTGTAGCTAGCATCAGCCTCAACAACCCAACACATCTGATCATCCGCCAGGCCAGTCGGGACAACCTTGCGCTTGTCCCAGACCTTCTCCTCGGCGGCGATCTTCTGATTGTCCTCTTCAACCTCGCCCTTGGTGCGGCCCTGCCATTTGTTGGTCTCCTTGACGGCCGGCTTCTCGGAGAAGGTCGGGTGGTAGGTGTAGGTGTTCATGTTGTCCTTGTTGCTCGGTTTCGGGGCAGGGACAGGCGCAGGAGCGACGGCTGGGACGTAAGCGTAGCTGACTCCGCCGGTGGCGACTTTGGCGGGCGCGTAGGCGTACTGTGCGTGCAGCTCGGTTAGCGTGTCTGCTTTGGTGCTTGCTTCGGAGGACGGCGGCGGCGAGGCTTCTTTCATGGTGACGCTGGTGGCGGGAGCGGGCTCGTAGGAGTGCATGCGCAGGCCGTTGTGGGTGTCGTAGCCCGGCGCGGGCGCTGCTGGAACGGGTTTGAAGTCTTCCGGCCAGTGCTCGTGGTCGCTGCCGCTGTCGTCCTCTCTGAAGTCGAATGTGGTGGATGCCATGGTGTTTGTTTGTTGGTGGGGGATGAGAAGGGGTTGGAGAAGTGTAGGTCCACTTCGGGTGAAGTGAGAGTTGGGGTTAGGTGGCGGGGTGAGGAAGTGAATTCCCGCCCGGATTGAAGTCGCGTTTCAGACCAGCTCGCCGTTGAAAGAAAGCATGTGAATGCGAAAACAAGCCGGGTGGCGAAACACAAGTGAAAAAGAAATAAGGAAAGAGCGCGATACGCACCTTGTAACGATCCGACTCGCGGACAACGTATCTCGTGCGATGTCTATGCCGGTGGTGTCTTGGTCTTGACTTTCTTGGTTGCGGCGGTGGGTCTTCGAGGTACAGATCGAGGAACGGCCAGCAGCACATGAGGTGTTGTTGGATGCAGCGGGAGAAGCTTGTCATGGAGGAAGGTGCGTGTGAGTGCAAGAAGCGGGAGACTTGTTAAGGTAAGAAATGCTGAGGAGAAGGTCGCATTGATTGTTTGTGCCGTTTGTATGCGATGTGTCGGATCTGACCATAATGAGCTGTGAGTGAAGTGAAGAAATCGGACGGCCTTTGTGACAATACAATCGCTCTTTCTTGCATTTTACCGACTCGCGCAAACACTTGTAGCAGTGCTTTCCTTTCTTCCGCGGCTTGACTGCTGAGGCATTGGGCACAGTAAACACATAATAATGGTGTAGTCTGATGTGCATCGATTATTCTTTGTCAGTTTCTTATACATACCGCGCACGCTAGAAGTACACAGAAAAGGCAGACTGATGCGCATGTCACGCTGCAATGCAGTTCCCTCATACAAGCTCATGCCCATACACCAAGTTTACAGCAAGCCTTGCTTGTTCAAGTCATTCCATACCTTCCACGGCATGACCGTACCATAACTGTCCTCCATCTCCACCACGTCCTCCTTCGCCTGCTGTTGCTGCTGACGATCGGTGTTGAGCTTGGCATGCAAGCGCTCGGCCTCCTCGATCTTGGTGATGTCTCTGTACATCGCTGTGTTTGTGATGCCAAGACACTTGAGACCGTAGATATGACGAGCCTCGGAGAAATGCTTGTCGAAAGCTCGCCTGCCCATGTAGACATAGTTGCCGCAGATCTCGCAGGGGAACTCCACGCCGAGGCCGTGCAGCTTGTACAGCCAAAAGGGGATTGGCTTGCCGTCCCAGGAGAGAGGTAGCTTGAGAGGGTTGTAGACTTTCTCTTCGTCATCCTCGTCATCTGAGCCCTCGTTTGCGCCAGCGCCATCCATTGCTGCGTCTTCGGCGTAGAGAGCCGCGATTTCTTGCTGTCTCTCCTTATCCGTCATGCCAAACTTGCGCTCGACGTTCACACGTGTATCGTGGCGTGTCGATTGCATGGCGTCAGTGAGCTTTCGAACGCGATGTTCTCGCTCAGCGACTGCCTTCTCTCGTAGACGCTTCAGCTCCATGCTTGCATCTGAACCAGCTCCATTTGTCTTCGCCGCAGGCTTCTCGCCTCCGTTCTTCCGTGCCTCCGCGTTTTTAATGTGTTTCTTTCCCTTCAAATGCGCTTGATACACGTTGTCGTTCTTGAACTCCTTCTCGCAATCCTCACACCAGATGCCCTCTCCTGTATTCTCTGCCACTGGCTTTACCTCCTCCTTCTCAGGTTCCCACCCAGGTACCTCGCCCTTCTCCCACTGCTCCTCAAATTCACTCTCAAATTTACCAAAAAGCTTCTCCAGATCCTCAAGCGGCCGTGATCTGCGCATGAATGATTGCAGGTAATCCGCTAAGCTGCTCACGTAGCTGAAGTAGTCGTCTGTCATCTTGTGTTGGGTTTTGTCGATGGTGAGTTGGGGAGGTGTGAATTTGTCAAAAATGTCCAGGTATTGAAGATATGTCGCTTTGCGCACCATCCTGACTCCGGGCAGATTCAGGAACTCCTCGTGCAGCATTGTCAAGTCGAAATAGCGTCCGAATTGCTCCTCACCAGTGAACATGCCGTTGATATCACCCGCAAATCCCGATGGAGGTCCGCCATGCTCTGGCTTCTTGTATGCGCGCTCCAGGTTTTCCACAGGCTCATTGGGATTGCGCTTGTGAAAGTCCTTGATGTTGGTGAGCTGGCTGTAGAAGTGCTCGAAAGGATCGCTGCCGGCGTTCATTGATTGAATCTCCTGCGTCCATTGCTCTTTCTGGTCGTTGTAGATGCTCAGCGCGCGCTTGCTTTGCTCGGCGATGCGTGATGTGAAGTTTGCGATTTCGTGTTCGCGCGCGAGTTTGTTGCGGATGTGTTTTGGCTCGTCCATGACCCGCTCGGCGATGGCGGCTTCCAGTCGCTCGACATCCTCATGCGCAGAGCGCAAGTCTTCCACCAGCATCTTGTTGTTGTGATGTTTCCTCTCCTAGTCGCGCTTTAAGTATTGAGAAAGGCTGGCTACCAGAGCGCTCTCGTTTGCCTTCGCTGGCTTCAAGATGAGGCGAAGTCCGCAGTGCAACGCTGTTTCCAGGAAAGAGAGCTATTGGTAAATGAGAAGAGAGAGGTTTTGATTTGGAGCGCAGAGAGGTATCGAGTTGTTAGAGCGACAATCACAAGATTCGCGATCTCGAGCTTGTGGGGCAAAAAGTTGCCTGCCTCAGTCCTCAGCCTGAACGAAGCTCCTCGGCTGCGGCCCGTTGCATGCGGAGCCGCATTTAGCGTCGACTCTCCACTTCTTCGTTCACTTCGTCTACTTTTGTGAGCTTTGCGCTCAGCCACAGCCTTCCACCATCACTCGTCTATACCGACATCTCAACTACAACCACACATCATGGCTGAAGACGCCATCGACCGCAAGATGGAGGAGCGCATGGAGTTCTCCACCTCCAAGGAAGTCTCTGTCGCGCCGACCTTCGAAGCCATGCACCTGAAGGAAAACCTGCTCCGCGGAATCTACGCCTATGGATACGAATCGCCCTCTGCAGTGCAATCGCGTGCCATTGTTCAGATCTGTAAAGGTCGCGACACCATCGCCCAGGCCCAGTCCGGTACTGGTAAGACTGCCACCTTCAGCATCAGCATCCTGCAGGTCATCGACACCGCTGTGCGCGAATCGCAAGCGCTGGTCCTCAGTCCGACGAGAGAGCTGGCCACTCAAATTCAGAGCGTTCTTCTGGCGCTGGGAGACTACATGAACGTGCAATGTCACGCATGCATCGGCGGAACAAACGTGGGCGAAGATATCAGGAAGCTGGACTACGGTCAGCACGTCGTGAGCGGAACTCCTGGTCGCGTGGCCGACATGATTCGCCGTCGCAACCTGCGCACTCGTAACATCAAGATGCTGGTCCTGGATGAAGCCGATGAACTCCTTAACAGGGGGTTCCGCGAGCAAATCTACGACGTGTACCGTTACCTTCCTCCCGCCACCCAGGTCGTGGTCGTTAGCGCCACGCTCCCTTATGACGTTCTGGACATGACGACCAAATTCATGACTGACCCTGTCCGCGTCTTGGTCAAGCGCGACGAATTGACCCTCGAGGGTCTCAAGCAGTACTTCATCGCAGTCGAGAAGGAAGAGTGGAAATTCGATACTCTTTGCGATCTCTACGACACCCTTACCATCACACAAGCCGTCATCTTCTGCAACACCCGCCGCAAGGTCGACTGGCTTACCGACAAGATGCGCGACGCCAACTTCACCGTTTCGAGCATGCACGGCGAGATGCCCCAGAAGGAGCGCGACAGCATTATGCAGGAGTTCCGCCAGGGCAACAGCCGTGTGCTCATCTCGACCGATGTCTGGGCCCGTGGTATCGACGTGCAGCAGGTGAGCTTGGTTATCAACTACGACCTTCCCAGCAATCGTGAGAACTACATCCACCGCATCGGTCGCTCTGGTAGATTCGGTCGCAAGGGCGTGGCCATCAACTTCGTTACTAGCGAAGATGTTAGGATTCTGCGTGACATTGAACGTAAGTTGTGCAGCATGCGGTTAAAAGAAATGAGCTTAAGCTAATAATGATGGCAGTGTACTACTCCACCCAGATTGATGAGATGCCGATGAACGTCGCCGACCTGCTTGCTTAAGAGGCGTGGCAAGTGCTTGACAGCACTGAAGGAAAATCAAGATTGAGCAGACCGCGTTCCAGAAAAAGTAAGCTTTACTCACCGAGAATGGAAGTCTCGTTTCCCCGCGCCCGCCACAAGAGGGAGCACGAAGAGTCAATGATTGGCATACGGCCACTGGGGATGGAAATGGGCATCTGTAATCAGATTGTAAGCCTGGCAGCTCGGATGAACATTGGATATGCAAATACTGACAAGTAGCAGGTATGAACGAAAAGTTGATCCCACCAAACGATACCACCGAATACGACGACGACTACGAAAGCTTCAAGTCCAGCATCAACTGCACATCTGCAGCGCTGCAGCATTCCTTAGCGTCTCACGCGATTGAACAACGAGAGAATGCAGACTTGATGGTTTGACTAACCGCAGAGACGCGTTGAACATGATCACTAGCCGAATAACGATGACAGCCATTTTTGGCAAATGGAACACTGCTGTTGCGCGACCAGAATTGGCGCGCTCACCTTTCCAATCATTCTCTCCCACATGAATCCCTTGAGTCACACGTCGCCCTAGAAAAACATGCTTCGAAGATCCAATGAGCTAGCACTTGAATGCCAGAAATTGCACGTAAAGTATCATTCATGGGATTCAAACATAACGCAGATCTTGTTCACAGAATCAATTAATACTCGCGAACGGAGTGAAAGAAATCTATCCACCACGGCTCATTGAGACACGTCCTCTAGACGCACTTGAAAGGGACTGTCACCTCGGAACAATCGCACCAAACATCAGATACCGCAAAACTCCCATGGCCCATATGACATTCTTTCCACACAGGCATATCCATGAACACAACTCCGATATGACTCTCGAATTGATCCCTCCACACGCATCGTCTCTGTCGACTCAACCGCGCCGCTTCGACGGCTACTGCGGGTGTGCCTGGGTTCACTCGTTTAGCCATCTTCTATGAAAATCGCACATGCCATCACCGCAAACCTCAACGTACCCAAGGGTCAGCGTCCACTCAAAGCAAGCGTCCACTCGAAGCAATGGCCATAGCCAACGCCGTTCCCTTGATGACTATCAACCAGGTTAGAAAAAGACCGCACCTCGGGAAATCAACTCAGGACTCACCAAATCGCATCCGCGAAATCCTTCTCACACCCCTCCGTCCCCAGCTTCCTGGACTCGTTACACCCCTGATGCGCCGCCTCGCGCCAGAACTTAACTCCAATGGTGACATCCTCCCCGAAGTACCCGAACTCGCCCTTATGCGTATTCTCCACCATCTCACTAACCTCCAACGCTTACGGCTCCGGCCCGAACTCGAAATCGGAGATCTTAGCACAGCCCTGCTTGATGATCGCCGGGATGTCGTAGAGCGTTTTGCCGCCGTTAGGGAGTTTGATGGGCCGCACGGGATTCGGGTAGCCGGGGTAGCAGACGCAGGAGTGGATGTTGGGGGAGGAGGGGTCGCCGTTGGTTAGGCCGAGGGTGCAGCGTTGGGGTTGTGGGTTGGTTTGGGAGGTGTCTGGGAGGGCGCGGATGATGGGGGAGAGAAGGAGGGTGAGGAGGAGGATGGGGTAGGGGCTGGGTTGGTGTTGCTTTGGCATGTTATTGGATGGGTTGTGGTTTGTCAAAGGTGTGTGTCGTGTAATTGAGTGTATCTGTAAGCAAAAGCAAAAATGTCGAGGTGACTTTCAAGCAGGGGACGATCTTTAAATCGTCTTCAAGCTCCTGCCACAATCGAACACTTCTCGATCCATCTCCCCTTGAGTCGTATCGACGAAGATTCCACTGATCGATCCAAGTACCCGGGTGTTTTCATAATGCTCTAGGCATGCCGTCAAGCTATCTCGGTGCATCGACCGCGTTCCAGGACTGATAAGTCTTCTAACCCGAGTGAAGGCTCGAACATTCGACTTGCTGGGTCGAGGACCATAAAACACCTGCTGCTCTCAAGCGTTTTCAACATCTTGCTTCCCTTGCCCATCTTTTCAACTCAACTTCAAAAACACACACTCCCACATAGACTTCAGACTCACACACGCGAGGATCAAGATGCGCTGTAGCGACACTCACCCCTACGGCTCGTTTTCCTCTTCCTCTTCATCATCATATTCAGCCTCTGCCAGGTGACGACTGTCACAGAGACTGCTGGACCCCCCAGCAATTCAGGTGCCACGACAACATGGGTGGCTTATTCGCACGTAAATGCACATCCGTCACCACCACCCAGATTCGAGACCAAGGACGACACAAGCAGCGAAATGGGCCCCTGCGACAGCAAACACGATCCGAAGGGGGAAGTTTCAAATTGCGAGTGCTGGCCTGTAAGTCCAACCGACTGGCCTGCCGCTCAATGGGAAAACGTCACAGATCTCTCGAACTACGCGCCCAGGACCGACACGATCAGAGCCGGCTGCAAGCAAGTGTCCGGTCCGGAGTACCAGTACGGTCATGGCACGGCGAATTCGAGCATGGAAGCTCGCGTCGGCGCGCATAGGCTTTCGGTCAAGTATAATCGGTTTCCGGATGGTTGTGAGGAGAATAAGTCTTTCACCTTCGAGGAGTGTGAGGCTGATGTTGCGAAGGCTGTGAAGTGGTGAGTGGACGTGAGCTGATCATGTATAGAAGGCCGGAGGTGCTGACATTCTTGATTAGTTTTGACGCAAGACAGGGTGGTGTTGGTATGGGTGATTGTCTGACTTTCGAGCTGAAGTACTTCGCGATAAGCTTGAGGTTTTGACCCATCCTGGATGCGATATTTCGTTGAAGGTGGTACTAACACAGCGTGCAGTACAAAGATGATCATCACTGATGTTTTTTGCGGCGGTTGAGGGCATCGGTCTTTTCCCTTGCAAAGCATGGGGTCCTGCAGATTTCCGAAGAAGTTTGATCCGGGAGTCTGTCTCGTTGGGTATGTTTGAGCGGTAAAGATTACATCTTGATGGCCTGCTGTGAGTAGCGAGTATAATGATCCGATTCTCTGTTTTGTTTGAAATCGTTTATCTGCGAAAGTATCGACTGTGCTGGTGCTGGTGCTGGTGTCCAATCCGTAGTCGCTGCTGGAGTCCTGATTAGAGAAGTACACAGTCCGGCCAATTTATGGCCAATCAATCCCACAAAATGCCAGGTGCAACATCAGCATATCCTTTCCCATGTACACAAGCAATTGTCCCAAAAGATGACCTTGAAATTTTGACCTTTAATTTTACACAATATACAAGTCCGCCACCTAATTGCTTCCCCTCTTGTTGTTCTTCTTCTTGTTCGCACCCGCATCCCTGCCCTTCGCACCTTTGCTCGACATGGGACCACCCTGTCTCTGCCTCATATACTGCCTGACAATGTTGTCCACACTTCCAACGTCATGCTTAGGCTGGCGCATGTAATAGAGTCTAGCTCTCCTCGCGCGCTTAGGCTTGCGTTGCACGACTTCAATACCCTCGACATTCGGGCTGTAGATCTTGTACCACATCTCGACACCGACGCGGGTCATCTGGTTGCGGAGGAGGATCGCAGAGTCGATTTTGGAGTCGCCCTGGCGGATGTTGAGGCAGACGCCGGAGAAAGGGTCGCCGGACTTTTGGCGCACGAGCAGGATGTCGCCGACGCGGGCGCGGTCGGGGTTTGTGGGGTTGAAAAGACGAGTACGAGCGCCGGTGGGATCGAGGGTTTTGATTTGAGAGGCGGTCAGGGTGGCGACGGGGTCGGGGCATTGTTTGCGCGTGGAGGGTTTTTGAGGAGCGACGGGGATTTTGCGCATGCCTTCCTCGAAGCCTGGGTTGGGGTTAGTGGAGGGATTATGGACTGTCAAGAGCAAGTTTTCATACGGTTCTGTTTAGTGGCCTGACTCGTTCGGAAACCCTTGGAAGGCAGAGGGTAGCGAGTCTGCAGAGAAGGGTATTGCACCTCGCTGGCGCCGGCGGCGGCGGCGTAGGTACGAGTCTGCTGGTGTTGACGCTCGGCGCGGCATTGTCGCAGAGCTTGCTTGAGGCAGGCCAAAGGCCGCGCCGAATGTGAAGATAGCGACATGGCGGTTGGTGTATGAATGTGGTGAGATGTTCCCCTCTGCCAAATGGTATAGCAGCAGCATGGAGGTGTCGGCCAAAGTTGAGACGCCGCGGAGGTGCCTGCCAAGACAACGCAGGTGTGAGATGGGATGAACGTCTGGGAGAAAGTCGACGACAACACCTAATTACCTGAGTATTCTGGTATATATTACAACACAAAATGAACTCGGTCTGCACACGCTGTTCTCTGCGCCTGCAGCGCGCCGCGCAGGCAGAGTTCCGCTCCACCACCAGCCGCGCATTCTCCAGCGCTCCTGTCCAGCGCAGAGGTATGTCAAAAGCAACATAGAAACATTTACTATTATACACATCTAACACCTTCAAGGCATTCCCACCTTCCAGGAAACCTCCAACTCCGAACTCAACGATGTCCTCGCCTCCCTCCGCAATAAACACTTCATCCCCGGCTACCTCGACAACCCCCGGCGACGTCTCATTTTCGGTACCAAAAAACGCCAATACCTGGCCGACAACCCGCAGAGCGTCGAGATTGGCGATGAGGAGATTCCCCTGACCTGGATTGACCGCAAGACCGAGATCCCCAGGCGACAAACCTTGATCAACTCAGCACTGCACCTCATGGAGCAGTCAGGCGAAGGGAAAGCCTGGAACAACCTGCCCCCAATGCTCATCGGCCTCACCCACTGCGAAAGCACACCGGACACCCGTACTATGGAGAAAATCGTGCGGAAAGCGGTCAACGCGGGACGCTTGGATGTGATCTTGCAGTGTCTGGAGCAGAGCAGGCTTACTGGTATGACGCTGAAGAAGGAGGAGGTGCTCAGGAACGTGGTGTGGGGACTGCACAGCCAGGCGCAGAGGAAAGGCTGGAGCGAGAGCGCGCTGCGCAAGGGTCTGGGAGAGGCGCGGATTCTGTCACTCATGCTAGAGGCCGAAGAGCACGGCTCCGGTAAGGTTCTGGCGCACGACGACCCCAGACAAAGACCTGAGATCATCGGCGTCTTCCTCGAGCTCGCCGCCGTCAACGCCTACAAATTCCAGGAGAAGCAGGACAAGAGCGGCGCGGTGAAAGCCTACGTCACGCGCCTGGTCTCTTGCATCGGCGACAAGTCACAACCCGAATCCTTCGCGCCGCCTGCCAAGGGGCCTGTGTACGAGATGCTGCACGGCGTGCCCATCTGGCATGGTCTCAAGCTCGCGGTGCAAATCCTGGGCAAGGATACCCCCATGGTGACCAAGGCGAACCAGATTGTTGCAGATTACGAGGCGGGTCTGACCAATCTCGCCCAGGCCATTGAGGCGCAGGCGCCTAAGGACGGCTCGTACGGTGCTCAGGCTTTGCAAGTGTGGAGGGATTGCATTAGGGAGTAGGAAATGAGAAAAAGTAAGAGCGGAATGTACGATGTTGTGTCTGTACGTATGTATGTATTATAAAGCAGTTAATCTGACAACTTGAGAGACTGATGCAAATCATGTTGATGGCTTTAATAGGGTATCCTTGCCTCCAGCCACACTCCTGTGATTGCTATTGATATTGATTTTGGCATAAGTCAAACTGTAGAGGCATGGTATAGAACATCATTGCTCAACAATGGCGATATTAATTCGACTTACATCGTCATTTCCAGGCGCCAACGACTTGTATTGATCTATGAAACAAAAATCGAGGGATTCTTTCTGAAGGTGGCTATGTTTGCCCTTGGTAGCGCTGGTGCAAAGCTCTAAATAATTAACTTCTCATTCTCGGCCAACAACTGCTCATCCTTAGTGATGAATACGAGATCCAAACCTTTCGTGTCCCTTCCGGACGAGCCCAAGAGGAGAGTTTCTGCAGTGCCTTGTTCGGAATCGGGACGAGGTTCGAACCTTGCATAACCCATCATCCGACAAGAATCGATCTATCGACACTTCTAATGATGCTTCCTCATCGCCATCGCTACCACGGCCAATTACTAATCTTTACGGTATCATGCTCAAAGACGACGAACCGTTCTTCGCACACATGTCATCTAAAACCATTCTTCCATCAACCACACGGCCGTGATACCGGCACTACCGATAACCAAACTACACATCTCAAACCACCGCGCGAAGCCGGCGATCCTGCGCCAATCGAGCTGCTGTCAGGGACAAACCGCCCAGAAGCAACGACACTCCGGAGAACATCGACAAAGCGAGGTAGCCGTATCTTGCGGCCAAAGCACCGCTGATTGGCACGTTTGCCATTGCTCTGATTCGCCTTGTTAGAATGGATGACCAGTTAGTTTTCTTTTTCGAGGAAGGTCACTTACGACAGAGCTTGTGAGCTTGATACTGTTCCGATTGCCAGGCCAAGCGTCGAGGGCGAGGCAAGCTGTACGGCACAAGATTGCTGAAGAGAGAGGATGCCCTGACTGGTAGTCAGTATGCCGTCCTCATCAACATATTGAGTAGTCTTACTCCTGAAGTAAATCCATAAGCAGCTGACCAGATGACCAGTGCAGCCACCGAAGTCACCTTAATCCAGCACATAGCGATGATGCCAGAGAGCAACGTAGCCGCAATCATGCAGTTGAACCTCCCGTATCGATCAGCTACGAACCCAGGAAGAATCCTGCCGAAGAACGAAGCTCCGTTCACAATGGACACGGTGTAGAAGGCTAAACTGGTAGAAAAGCCTTGCTCCACCGCGTAAGAGGTAACGTAGAAGTGAGGTGAGAACATCCCGAAGTACAGTATGAACGTGGCAAGGCAGGTCAGCTGCATGGACGACTTGCGGAAAAACGCTTTTGCCGCTGCTTTTTGATCGAATTGCTTGGGAGCCGGATCTGTCGTCGTTGCGTCTTCTTCCCCCTCGATATCAGTCTTCTCCGAAACGCTCACCGTGGCATCGGGAGATCTAGCCACCGCGCACGAGAATGCCAAACAAGGGATCATGATAAACCCAATGATCCGCATGGTCCAGGCGAACCCAATGCTGGGAATCTTGATCAACCGATCGACAACGATCGGCCAGACAATACCTCCAAGGGAAGATCCAGAAATAACAAAACCCATAGCCGCGGCTCGATGAGTTTTGACGTACTGGCCTACCAGGGCTACCATGGGCCACGTGGTGAGTGCCATTGATACCCCGAGTAAGATTCCTTGAGCAAGGACGAACTGCCAGAATTGTTCACAGAGAGATGTCATCATCAGGGAGAAGACCATTCCGAATGATCCTGAACAGACCCATAATCTGGCATTATCATCGTTAGCCTCATATCGCAGCATGTTCGATCGATCAATCGGATGTTCACCTTCGGACCAAAAGCATCGAGCATTGCACCGGCTGCAGCGGAAATTGAAAAGAGGCAGAGGATCGAGATGGCTCCGATCCATGCGATCGTTGAAGGCGAGTGTGATGCAAGTCGATCGTGGGTATAGAATTCTTGGAAGACTCCGAAAGCGTTCATGAAGCCCACCGTCGAGAATAGGCAGGTGAATGCTCCAAGCATGACGAGCCATGCTCTGCGACTGCGAAGTTTGGTCAATAGCTGTTCGATGAGATGGATTGGTTGTCACATACGTGATGCCGTTTTCGGTGTCGTTTGCAGCCATCTTGGATGTAATCGACGCCGTTGGCTGTCGATTGGGAAGCGATATGGTCTGTTGAAGATTGCGTCGAGTGACATGGCTATTTATTCAAGATGAGAAGGATTGTAGTCAACAGTACGTGTTTATGTAATGTCGTAGCGGGCTCCATGGAGCCTCCGAATGATATTTGTGGTGGCTCCGTGGATAAGCTGCCTGACAAGGATCTCTCGTTGATGTTGTCGAAGTGGGGCCAGCGCCAACGGAGGCTCCGCGGACACTCCGGCTGCGCTGCCTTGATCTCTCACACCGTCCGTTGTCCATGCTCGTTAACCATCAACACAATCTTCAGATTGTTCATGATTCTTATTTGCCGAAAGCCATCACAGCTGATCTCCTGACATGAAGCGAGGCGCCGAGGGCAATGACCCTGCATCAGCCTCAAAGAAGGCGCCACGTCAAAGATCCCGTATCTTGCCAAACATGTCGAAAGAGAAAATTGAAGTGCGACAGAGCAAACCCATGTGGAAGCTGTACAGCACGCAAGCTTGAATGTATCTACTCTTCTCGAGAATCAGGTGTCATTCCTAGCCCTACGCAAACTCCGGCGCATGGCCAACGTCTAGACGGACTTTTGCCAACGGAGGCTTCCAGCAAACCATCATCGACCAGCGTGGGAAGCAATGTCCATCCGTCATTGGGACATGCCATCGATAATGCTGCAGAAGATGAAAGTTGCCCAAAGTCATGGCCTGTCAAATCAGACAGGCAAGCTCGTACACAGCCAAGCGACGAATCTGTTGCCACCGTTGAGCGGTTGGAAACGATTGTCATGGGCCACTGGATCCCCAACGCCGTGCCGACCGTTCTCAGAGAGGACCAAGCCACTCATGAACAGAGGTCAATGCCATCTAATATGTCGATGGTCATGAGTGAATGGCAGCAGAGCATGATGGCAAAGTATCGAACACTAGGAAGAGAGAGTCCCACCACGATCAATTTGGCATCGCATCTGCCATCTGAAGAAGAGGCGATGTGCATCTTGCGTTATTACTGCGCCCATTTAGATTTTCAGTACCATGTTGTACATCCGGGCCGTACTGAAAAGCAGATTCGAGGGATATACGATGCTGTCAATCGTCAGCGGCCAATCGATTTGAGCCATACTGCTTTACTGTTCAGCATAACTGCGTCTACGCTATACTACAAACTCCAAGGCGAGCCGTCGGACTATGCGGATGTATGTAGCCAAGCAGCTGCTTTCCTCGCAGGAGCTGCTTTGATGCAGAGCAACTACATTGCTTATCCGACTCTCGAGGGACTGCAAGCCACGATGATAATCGGGCACAATTTATCGAACACAAGTTTGCCGTCTGCTGTGAGCTCATTATTCGTGCATCGGCTGTTCGTCAACCAGGCAATCAACATGAAGCTGCATCTCTTGGACTGTCCGCGAGCTGGCAATGAGCATGCTTCCGAGGGTCCCGACAGAGCAATGCTTGAGCTGAAACGGCGAATATGGTGGGATTTGGTGGCGTATGACTGGTAAGTCTGCCAGTGATTTCACGGTTTCGTGCTAAGCTAAAGTATGATCAGGTTGTTATCATATCTCAGCGGTCCGCAGCAGTGGACATACTCCATCACCCCTCATCAGATGAACGTTCGCCTGCCGTTGAACATCGAAGACGATGAGATCGGTCTATCAGATGCTGGAGCGCCACTGTCTTCTCCAACCGTCATGACCTACTCCCTTTGTAGGCTGAAGTTGGCTGCCGTCTCTCGCGAAATAGCCGACGAGTCCGCTCAGAAAGTATTCCACGACGAAGAGCTGCCATACGAAAGAATTCTCGAGCACGACCGCAAGCTCCGTGACGCCATGAACGAGCTGCCGGAATTCTTTCGCTTCGGCCACAAAGCACAGCGAGAATACGCATCACTTTACCGCGAACGACCAGCTTTCGCATGGCAGCGATCCATGCTGGTGCTCGGGTATCACTTTCGCTTCTGCCGCCTGCATCGCCGCTACTTTGTCCGTGGGGCGAAAGATCCGAAATATTCCTACTCTCACGTAATATGCCTCCAATCGGCACGCACAGTGCTAGAGATCAAACGAGTCATGGATGAGGAAGAGCCGATTCTCACGCCTTCCAGTTCGCTGATCTGGGCAGTCATGCACCACGTTTTCATGGCGGCGGTTATTTTATTGCTCGACTTGTGCTTCAACTGGGAAGATGTTCTGGCGGAGAAGAGGAAAGAGGAGGTCCTGGCTGCTTGTCGCCTTTTGACTCGTGCGCAGCAGTCTTCTGCCATTGCGCACAGGGCTGTGGATGCCATGATGGAAGTGTTACGGAAGCACTGGAAGAGCAATAAGGGGCCGCCGTGTCCTGCGGCGAATGCACAACCTGAAGCGGAGATATGGTCGAGCCACGCAAATGACAACTTGTCTCAGCCGACTGCTAAGGCTCATAATTCGGGGAGCACCGGTTACGTTCCACCTCTCGAAGACCCACAGCCTCTTCCGTTTGATGCACCCCTAGAGGACCTCTGGACGGACATGCTAGATGGAACCACAAATCCTACCCTAGATACACCTGATTGGACGGACTTACTGACCGAGCTAACAAACGCTCCTTTCCCGGTCGAGTGAAACAACAAAGAATCGATAGAAACGCCATCGCCAGCACGAAATCACACCGCTCTGAAGTCGTACATCTCCTCACTGCCCAGCAAAACGAAAGTCTCATACCTCAAACCCCTCTTCCTCCTCCCACTCCCATCCTCAACCCACAGCTTCGGCGATTCCGACACCTCCGCATACCCCTTCCACAAACTCCTCCAGTAACACGCCTCCGCAGCGGGAGTGAGATATCGCTCACGGAAAGTCTTGACAGAATTGTCGGCAATCCGCTCCGCCTCGGCGGGATTGGCGAGCAAGTGAGCCATCTTGTTGGGCAGGTCGGAGAAGTCGCGCTCGACTTCGACGTAGTTCTGCGTCTCGCCGTGGGAGCTGAGGAGGTAGTGGTGGTGCTGGATGTACTGCAATTTGTGGGCGATGATGACGGAGTGGCAGGCCTGGCGGTATTTCAAAGAAGCGGAGTAGGATCGGCCTGGGTCGTGTTAGTGTGCGAAAATCATGTGATAGCAATGCATTTGGTCGTACCTTCGACGTGCGCGATGTATTGGTATTTGCAGTGGTCCTCCAAAGTCATGTAGTTCTGCTTGACGTTCCAGTTCAGCTCCTTCACAGCACTCCACTCTTGCCCTCGAGAGACATCAAGCAAAGTACGACGCAGCTTCGGGGCAAAGCTCAGTTTACCGCGCCAGACCAATTTTGCTTCTTTCTCGGCAAAAGGGACGCTCTGCTCGACTTCCTTGGCTTTTCCCACGACATCATCATACGAGCCAATCTCGTTGTTCTGGCCGTTGATCATGTTGTCCCAAGCCCAGAATCCAAAATCGGGCATCAAGAAGAGGGAAGCTTCGCTTGCTTTGCGCGCAAACACCCAGATAGGATGACCAATGCCGACGACGTCTGATGCTTTGTCTTCGACAGAGAAAATAAACTCCAAGCTAGGCGCGGTGTAGCGGTATGGCATGGCAGCGAGAGCTCTATGCATGGCGCTCAAGGTGGCAACAATCTTACGCCTGTGGTCTTCGCCTTTTGACTTCGTGGCAATAACATACAGATTCCCGTCATGGATCATGGCGCGTGTCATGCCATTCTTCAGCTCGACCTTGTCCAGAGTTGTGGTGGGGACGTTGCCGTTCTCCTTCCAATACCGAGTACCGCGATCGACGTCCTCGAAAAGACCGGGAAAAGCAGCCTGGCAGTCTGTCTCGCTCAGGCCAGCATCCCGATCGTCTCGACCATGCTTGAACTGCCAAGGCTGAGGTTCTGTTGTGTTCGTATCAAAAATTTGTGGCTCTAGACATGATGTACACTCGAAGATTGTCGCAGTCTGACAAGCACAATGTCCAGCTGGTATGAGCTGGGTGAGTATAGGGGTGATGTCGTCCTTGTCTGAATTGATCGCGTACCAAAAGCTCCAAAGCACAAGAACGGGAATACCGAGGGAGAGCAGCGCAAGGTACCGTATGGATCTGCCACCGGATCCACAAGGCATGGAAGTCAGCATCATTTTGACGATAGAATGTTAATTCAACAGCCTCGTCAAGAAGTAAGCCAGTCTGACCTCCGAGAACAGCGGGCGCAATGTACAGTGAGATTTCGCTGAAGGAGGATTAGTGGGTCCAAAGGCGTGATCGCGTATTTACAAGCATGGAAGAACAGCTGAATTTAGCAATGCGTAGTATCCCGGCCGTTGCATGAATTTCGTTACACAAAGATTTGGATGTTGCCTGAATGTAGGTCTTCACCAGGTCTTGTCGTCCGCGTAGGTACCAATTAAGGTTTCGAGTCTAAAGCAGTCGCTGGCTTAACTGGGCGCTGGAGAATAACGACGCCCCCTAACAGGCTGGCAAGATCATATTCGCATGAACAACACGCGAGCGCATAGTCGGTGGCAGGTTTTGGTGATACCAACTCGAGGCTGGAAGGAGGCGAAGTCAAGATGCACGTGGGTGAGCGACATGGGTTGAACGCCAAGGACTCTGGTCGGCCAAACCTGCGGAATAGTCAGAATCAAGCGAAATTGGCACTGAAAAATACTTACGACTTACCACGAACAAGGCTTCCTACATATCTGACGTTATTCGTATCGCTTGTTGAATCCAATAGTATCTTCAAGCCCTACCGTACTACCTTCGCTGCCCGTGCGCTCACCGTTCGACAAAATCGCCGAGGAATAGACATCATGTCAGAGATAACGAAAAATGGAACGCTCACGGCAGTGACCAGACTGAGGCTGGAGCAGAGCGAGAAATGATGCCCTTGTGGACATCACGGTGAAGTTGTTTTGCGGAGGCGGAGGTTCACGGACGAGTAGTTGGTGATACCCGGTCTGCCGGAGCGTGCGTTCGGGGAGACTTGCACGG